>BGPR01004211.1:102660-116922 GCA_013235015.1 Araneus ventricosus | reverse complement strand
ATGCCAGTAAAGAAAAAGCTCTGACAAAAAAAGCTGCAAAAAAAGATGTCTGCAGATGCAAAGAAAAGGCAAAGGATGAATCATAAGAACAATTGTTAGTTTAAACTAACACGTGGTTTAAAGAGACTGCATGAACCAAATTTTAATGGTGGCGAAAATGTAAATGAATCCAAAAGAAGAAAAGTTGAGGATAAAAGTAAAAGTGAAGCTGTCAAAAACATTCATTCAGAACAGTCATTAAAACAACATCCTCTAGAACAAAATTCAGAAGCAAAAACTACTAATGATACATTAGAACAATCATTAAAGCAACTACTTATACAAAATTTGAAAAATAAAACTGCCGTTGCTATATCGGAACAGCCTTCTGAACTTATTTCTAAAAGAAATGTTAACATTTAAAAAAATAATATCCTAACTATCAAAGAGATGTTTCTGCTGAAAAGTGAAAATGTTTTATTTTTATCGATTTTCTGTATTTGAGAGTAAAAATACAGCATTGTAATAAAATTAATAATATTGTTAGTATTTTTCAAAATTTTTAATTTCTGTGAAGAATGCAGTAATTTAACTTTTTAGTAACTTAAACATTTTAAATTTTATCCTAGTCATTTTAAATTCTATCCTAGTGTTGGACATTTTTTAATTTAAAAATATGTGATTTGGATTGGATTTCTGTTTCTAATATTCATGCACAGCTTTATTGGGTAAAAATATTAATTAAAAATCAAATTTAAATTATATATATATTTGTGTGTTGTATGTGTGAGTAAGCCTAATTTTTATGCAGTCGGCTTATTTTTTAACATTGATTTCAATTATAACAAAATTATTATTTTATTATATATTATATTAATTTATGAAATTCATGCATAAATGTTATGAAAAATGGAAATTTTACTTCTCAAATTCTTTTACTCGCGTGCGATTTCCACACTTTAACTTTTTTTAATTCACGCGCGATTTCCTCATTTTTGCATTTTTTAATTCACGCGTGATTTCTTCTTTTTTTTGCTTTTTTGTGAGTGGCATCCCTGTATTTTATAGTAAGCATTTCATTGAACAGCATGCCACTTTTATGTACTCACTGAGCTCCAAACAGGAAGCAAAATCGTGTAAATTTCATAAAAATTCGAAATATTTTTGGGTACCGAAACTTAGTGCTACATTTATAGCTTTATTAAGTAAAATGCAGGTCTTTTCGTTTAATTTGAAAATAATGTCTATTGTGATGTTTTCCCTTCCCGCGAGCACAATTCCCACGAGAAAAGAGTCCAATACCTTTCATGACAGCCGCAGACCGCAGTTCAGCTGCACCTGGTGGTCATTAAGGAGACGTTCGCGAGGGTAATAGCTTCACTCGGAAAGCGAACACAATGCACAGGAATCAATATCTGTCAGAGAGCGCATTGGGTCGGATTTGAGGAGATTAGTGGTGCACTTTCATGTCACACATGTATAGCTCCGGTGGTGAGGAAACTCAGGAGCCATCCCACGGTCGGAATGGACCATTGGGAACATGGAAGTTTAGTCGTTGGTCGCCCAGGAGTACGATTGTCCAGTGGAGTGAAAGGAAGGCGGAGCTCCACCCCTTGAGGTAAGGACAAAAGCGGAATGTTGAAGTCGGAACGAGGAAAGCGGTGAAGGACCGATTCAGGAAGTCTCGAACGTGGTTTTCAGACTCCGGAGCGCAGAAAGAGCTGTGTGATCAGCTCGGATTTAAAGTCCCGAATTAATTCGGACTTTGACAACGTTCACTGAGAAAACGGCATTATTCCGAAATCTCCGCTCATCGAATATTGACTTGTGAGCACTCCTTGTAGTCTCGTGCTTAGGCTATCACGCTGATAGGAGGAAGCTATCCATCCTATATTGATTTACATCTCTTGATGAACTACGACTCCATTGAACTTTAACGTCCTAGAACTGCGATGAACGAACTGTGTATATAAATATTTAGTCCAGATTGCTATGCAAGAATTGTTCTTTAAATTATAGCTGTGTAAAATAAAAATACTTAGGTCAACCTAAGCTTTGCATTATTTGGTCTCACCTAGGCCAAGACACCACACTATGAGTATATTTAAAAGATTTTTTGTTACTATTGAGACAGCTATAGTATTTCAGAGTTAAATTTGTAAATTTATTTCCCTTTAGGATTTATAGATCCATATTTCTTATTCACTAATCGTATATTAATAACTAAAATGATATGTCTCGCCTTTTATTAATGGAGCCAAGTCAAATAACATCAGCGTTCCTGACAAATACAACAACACCTTGTCATCTAATTATCTAACTGCACATTGTCTTACGCTATACTGTGACGTCACATCTTTCCTCCTCCAAATAAAGTTGAATTCAAAAATTAAGTTGTGCGTCGCATTTGTCATGTGTCACGTGAACATCAAATGATACTATTAGATTTAATAAACAAATACTATAATATAAGTCACTAGCTGAGAACCCGGCGTTGCTCGGGATCCATATTGTTTCATATACCGGCATCCTGTTTTATCCAATGCATTCAAATACAAAACATAAATAAATTAGGTATCTACTACTCAGCTACGGATTCCGAGACTACCACTTTTGGACTATTTTACACCGGAAAAGGGTGTCAGGCAATGAGTCATATGAGCGTATTTCCGGAGTCCTTTGTTAGATCACGCTCAGTAAAATGTAAACATGACCTTCCATTCTTCACTTTCCCCCTATTTTGATGAAAATAACTCCGCCCGGCGCATGCGCAAAGGGGTGGAGGGTTTCCGAATCCGTTGCTAAACAATATATATAACGTAGGATGGAGGAGATTTAAATTCTAGACTGAAATTTTACCGGCAAAATTGACTTTTTGATAGCTTATATACCCGGCGTTGATCGGGGTAGAAATATTTTCAAGTCTAAGAACTTATAAAACTTTAAATTTAATTAAAGAATTTTTCACTGTAACGTCTTTCGTTGAATTTCTTTAGCCATCTCCTGTGTCTCTGACCCCTCGGCCAGCAGTTATACTAACCTCTTATTTTTGTCTATGCTTTGAACCACTTCACACGAGTCTGACAACCCTTGGAATTCCATCTTCCCATTCCCATCATTGCTACGGAGACAACAAAAATACTTCTTATTATGCTTTTTTATGGCTCCCCATTCTCTTCTCTTTGGTGTTTGTGTGCCTGACCAGAAGCACCATTCCTTCTTTTTCTCCCTAGGCCCCTCCATTCGGTAGGAATTGAACTCTGTTAACCTTTAATGACTTTACATACTGATAGTAGCGTACCGAGCGTAGCGTACCTCGGTTCATGATTTATTTTCTCCTCCCCACCCCCCTTCATTACAAGAGGCTCAACTTCCGTAAACGGCGCTCTGCACATGGTATTTTTCTACTTCATATTGTATCATTCCTATTAAAATCTGAAGGTAAATAAACGAATGTATCTATGCCCGGCTATCTTCTCACGAACCATTGAATGCTGAAACGAGCCGGATGTACCAAAAGATGGGAAATAATCCAAGGAATCCATTTTGACCATTGAAATTCCGAAATTATAATTAGTTAAAAAGATATTAATTAAAAACGTCAAAATGAATGAATTGACGTGCTACCATCTATTGACAGCATGCTGAATTCATTCACGGCGGATTCTTTTTTTCCCTATTATTAGTTTTCGCATCCGGTGTTGCATTTTTTTTTTATTTATTTAACGGAAGTTGGTATTTCTTTTTGAGCGAGCTTCTGTCTTTGGATTTATTAACAATGAAAAAAATCGTTTTCATGGGCTTTTTTTTCTTTCTTTTTTTGTATTAAAGTGTTTAACTTAGTAACGTTCGTTAGGGAAAGTGAGTGACAGAAACTGAGTAATATATTTAGTAATATATTTTAACTAATTATAATTTCGGAATTTCAATTGTCAAAATAGATTCCTTGGATTATTTCCCATCTTTTGTTGATTGTAGACAGAAACGGAGGCGGGGCATACGAAAATATATGGATCCCAAGGTCTCACGTGAACTCACTTCTCTCCGCACGGGAATATCCTATTATTCGTGATAGCCCGTGCAACGCCGGGGCCACACAGCTAATATGAATTTAAAAAGTGACACAAACATATGAACGTTTTGCCAACATGGTCAGTGACGCAGCGTGGGAAGGTGGCACGCAGCTAATATGATTTTTTTACACCAGTCGTCATTTAGCAAGCACAAACGACCCTTGGGACTATTTTTTACGCCCACTTATCACAATTTACTTTAAAAACTGGCATAAATGCAGTAATGTTTTGTCACAATCTTTTGATGTAAAGTTTATCTAAAACTGACATCTACACTTCCCTTGCTCGCCGGTCGCTGATTAGGATCATTCAAAAATTTGTGAAATTTAACCGAAACATCGCGTAGTAACTAAACTAATGTCACTCGATCTTTGAGTGCATATTAAAAGCTGCGAAATAAAAACGGAATTTAAGTGCACGCTACGAAATATAACAGCGGGAGTAAGAAATCTACGTTGAAATCAATGTCCAAAGAAAACAATATTTTCTTAACTTTAACAGTGGTAAAAACACGTGAATAAAGGATGATGAATTGAACTTTGAAGAAACAATAAATTTGATTTTATAGCAATAGGAAACATTGTTCCAAATTGCCTTTAAAATTAATTTTGAAGCGTTAATTACAGTTAGAGAAAAAATTGTACAACAATTAAATTGGTATCATTAAAAATATAATTTTTTGCTCTTTAAAGGTATCTGATTACATGCGGGAACAAATTTTTGGAAAAGCGCTTTAATGTGCAATTTCAGTTCATTTTCTGATTCAAAATGTTTCAAAACAATGATTAATACCTGTCATGAAATTTTATGTCAATTGAGATTCTGGAAAATGGAATAATTTAGTTAAAAAATGTAGAAAATTAGAGCAAAAAGCAAAACACTCAACAGAAATTATAATTCATATATTCAAATTATTTCACTACACAGCACATTTACAGAAATATTGAAGGCAATGAACTAGGATCTAGGAAATACTTGCATTTACAGGAAAGTTATGGCCATTCGAGTGTTCTCTCATTAAAAATTTCACAAAATGCATAGGTATAATCAGCATTAAGTAGCTCTAAATCAAAAACTATTGATCTCAAAACTATATATCTAGTTCATTGCCTTTACTACACTTAAAATAACACATATACACAATTTCAAGGAAATATATAGATAATTTTTTGAGATATCGGTGTTTTGCATAAGTAACTTTTGACAAAATATAAGTAGACCAGAAAACGCATTTAAAGTTTTAATTTGCCTTTCATTAAAAATATATTTATTTAACTTCTTTTGAAATTTGTCACATTTGTAAGATATACCTTCTTTATTCAGAATCTTATCACATTTTTTCATTCGGAGAGCCCAAAATCTTTTTCTAGCGTTCGAATTCAAATCACAAAATATTGCTGAAGGGAGTTAGTTAACCGTTTCTTTCCAAAATGCCTTTTTCTGCGTGGGAAACGAAAATGATTATCTCCATCAATTTTCCTTCTTTTTTTAAATTTTTTTCAAATATTTTGCTTTGTTTTCACAAGTAAGATTATAAAAACTTCTCTACCTTTGAACAAAGTTGTTCGAGAAATGAGGAAACAAAATCGAATGTGGCAGCCTAATTTTCTATCTTCAATTAGGAAACGTGGTAACTTCACACACTTCGTCAAAAGATGTATGGCCAACTACCTAAACCGAGTTTTCTCCAAGTTTGACTTTGTCCTTTTCTTAATTTGAATGGAAGAGGCAACTTTTTACAACTGAAGTTGAGCGGAGAGAGTATTGTTTTTTTAAAATCTAAAAATTAGCGCAATTGCCATTTCTGATATTAAAAAAAATTCGACGAGCCTCCCGTCGAATTTTTTGCGCTATCTCCGCAACGGCCGCTGAGATTGAAAGGCGTAGACTTACTTACTTACGTTGCAACAACTGTGACTAAATTGTTCTATGTGACTAAAGTAGCTCTATCCCAGATAGCATGTACACTTGCAACAAGTTTGATTTTTCTTTATATTAGCTTGTCATGACAAACTTGATGAGGCAACTTTGCAGCGAACTTCTTGCAAAGTAACAAAGTATAATCGACCAACTCACTTGCAAAACAAGCTTGCTGCAAAGATGATAACACACTTAAAGATAATCTTTGTCTCTGTTTCAAAAAACATCCGATTTTTAATAGCATCTCCTTTTTATTAATTCAATAAATCAATGATAATTTGCAAAAAAACTGTTTTATTAAAAAAAAATTTGAAAAATTCTCCATCTTTTTACTAAATATAGAACTCGCACTTTAAAGAAAACTATATCGCTTTTTTCTTAATGTTGAAATTTTAACGTTCATAAACAAAATTAAACCAAAAAAACAGCCAAAGTTTGTTGAAAAATAATAACTTACATTTTTCCCATTTTAAAAATAATTACTTTTGAACCCTAATTTCATAATTTTTTTTCTGCTAGCAGAACGTAGTCATTAGGGAAAATCGCTCTCTCTTTGACTTCAAATCATATTCTCAACAGAAAATTTTGAAAATTAATGAAATCAAGAAAACAATTTTAAATAAATCGTATGCACGATCTATTAGCGCAATCTATCTTCGCCTCTCTGAGTCTAGCTGGCCGAGTGGTTAGGGCAACAGGTTTGTAAAACGATATGTCGCGGGCTCGAATCCGAGGGTGTTTTCGTACTGCTTTTTTGCTATAGTTTGCAATGAGTTTGACGCGGCAAGCTTGTGACAAATTTGACGCGTGGTGACTAACTCGTTTGCGGTAACTTGTTTCAAGCTTTCAGATTTGCAGAGCAAGATTGCTGCAACTTTACTGCAAAAAAAAACTTTGACCTATGACTTTTCTCTGTTAAATGAATTAATATGAAAGAATTAATTAATATGAAATGAATTAATTATTAATTTGATAAAATCCAGTTAATATGCCGCTCACAACCGATGCGTGCGCGCGCATCGGTCGATATGACGTCATCAAAATTCTTCGTGATTTTCACCAACTTTGCAACTCGTCTGTGACTAAACCATAATTACAAATTCTAAAATTATTTTTGCAATCTTCAATGTCAACCTTTCTCTGTTAAATGAAACTAAAACCAACTCTATATGTTATTTGGTTGCGGAGCTATAAGCGTTTAACTTTCCCTCGAAAATTTTTAGTGATTTTCACCAACTTTGCAACTCGTCTGTGACTAAACCATAATTCCAAATTCTAAAATTCTTTTTGCAATCTTCAATGCCAACCTTTCTCGGTTAAAGGGAACTAAAAACAAATCTCTATCTTATTTGGTTGCGTTTCAAAATAGCACGAAAAGCGCCATAATTTTTTCCTTTCCCACACCCCATCAGACCACTATGGAGAGACAGACGTGAGTCTACGTCAAAATGTGTAGATTTCAAAGTCATTTAGGCCTAAAATAGATCCAAAATACAGGAAAAATCTCGAATACTGAAGCTTTACCCGGTATTGTAAAGCAAAATTGAATTTTTACTCTTACTCGATTTCCGTATTTGATTTTAAATATAGGGCGAGAAAAAAAATTTCTGGAAGTAACTAAAATCTTCAATATTCATGGAGGGAATCAGGCAGCGGATAAAGAACTAAAGAGGAAAGAATCGGTTTGTCTGAACTGCTCTACTAAGTCGGTACTCAATGAAATGCGTTTTCCTGGTTAGCAATAAATCATGGCGTGTGGAAGTGACATATTCACATCTCGTTTAATATCCACTTACTTCTTATTTTTTAACTGTGGAAGAGAATGCCTTATTTTCGTTGCATTATAAAGAACAAAAAGTTTTCGGCTTAATCTGTAATAGCAAAAGCCTTATTCCAGAGGGACTATATGTTATAATATTATTATAGGGCTTCAAAACCAATTTTATCATGATAAATATCTACAAACATATCAAAAGATGTATTTTTCTCAAACAAAAAAATTACAAAATATGAAATTTAACTACTACATTTATCTTCTCAAATTTCTACATCAGCATAATCTAGTCCTTTCAAAATAAAATTGTAAAATAATTAAAAAGCTAAACTTCATGTAATAAGCTGAAACAGAAATTCGTTGCCCTTAGAAGTGGTCTAAATGGTATAGGTATAGGTTGCTACTTCAACTATTTTTTTCATTTTATTAATAATGAATTATTTTGAAATTATAATATTTTACATGGGTTTTAGAAATAGGCAAAACAACTTAAATGAAATAATTAATGGTTCTCAACTTCAGAATTTTGCTACAAATTTTTTAGTTTCTATTTTTAGATTTATAAATTTTATAATATGAAATATGCATCAAGTACAAGAAATTATCAAATGACTAAAAATTCGCGAATATCCTTCCCTGAACTTCTCACAAAAGGGGAATTCATTCTAGAATGCATTCACTTGTTATGCGATTATTTTATTTGTAATGTAGAATATAAAATTCCGAAGTCATTTTTCGTACTTTTTATCAATAAAATCGTTGATAATATCATTTAAAATCTGTTTCACGACCTAATTTATGCTCAGTACATAATACAGTCCGACCTCGAAAATCCGGAAACCTCCGAAAACCGGACGATTTTTTTCAACTCATGACGAGAAAAAATTAGCTAAATACATTTTTAACTACAACGTTTGATCCAAGATGCGGAAATTCCAGTCATTTTATTCATTTTAAACTACTAATTTTTGGGGTCTTTGTATCATTTTTTAATGTCTCTTTATGTTTTTATTGTTTAAAACGTGTTTTTATATGGAGTTGTTGGAACTGACGTCAACGTGTAAATCAGTTACGTCTCGATTGGTTGCGCATGCGCAAACGTCAGAGGCGTTACCAAGGCAACAATTTGCCGTTGCCTTGCGACTCCCGGGTCTGTTCTGAAGACGTCTGCACATGCGCGCTTAATTGTGACATAACTTACCTACACGGTGACATCAAAACTTTGACATCTCTATTGGTTTAAGTAAGATATCTAAAATCCAGAAATTTCCGAAATCCAGACCTTCCAAACCCTCGAGCAGTCCGGATTTTCGAGGTTGTACTGTATTACAAGATTCCTTAATCGCAAGTTGCTCATCGATGATTTCAGATCATTTTAAATCAGTTTTAATTTTGAGAAACTTCTTTCACAACTTGCGACACTCACAACAAATGTTCATTAAATTCTTAAAATCACGGCAATATTAGGAAGGTAGTATTCCAGCCTATAATTTTGAATGGAATGTAACAATTCAAAAAGATCTTCTTTCACGTTTTTTCTTCGATCTTCACTAGTGGCAACAGAAATAAAATTTTGAAATCCTTTTCTTCAATATGAAATAATTGTTTGTCAATGTCATACGATCATCTGGTCCTAAGAAAAGAGAGAGAGACTTTACAACGAGGCCCTCATAGCCCCTCCTCCCAATAAGATGTGTCCAGTAGTCTGTAGTAGTGTTGCGTCTACAACTACAGTAGAACCTCGGCAATCCGAGCCCCAGGAATTCGAAGTTTCGGATAATCCGAACTTCTTTTTAATTTTCTGAAAACTTTTTACTGAAAAATGAAGGAAAAATACAATTACAAATCAGAAACAAATCTAATGTTTATTCCTAACTTAAAAGGAGTATTTGTATTGGTCTTTAAGAATGAATACAGCACTTTAATTAGTAGAAACAAAATCAGATATCTTCTTTTTACCCTCAACTTGTTTGCCACTGCACCGTGCGAATTGCCGTGTGCTCTTTCCGTACACCTTCAAACAGCAGCCAGAGTCAATACTTGACTGCATTTGGTATATAAAGCGTATTTTGCCGAATTTCCCGGATGAACCACATTCCCCGATATCCGAACAAAGGTTAGCCTCAATTAGTTCGGATTCCAGGGGTTCTACTGTATATATAATGTCATTATAATCATATGTATTTCATTGCCACCAGTATTTTCTAAGTTGATTGGAATTTTGTGTGTTTTTAAAGGGATTAATCCTCCAGAAATATAAATATTGTTAGTTACTCCATACAGTTTAGTGAGTGACGCCATTATAGCATTGCATATCAGAGATGCATATGCATAAAGCACAATCAATCTCTAAATTTGTGGAAAGATTGATAGCATGCGTCAAAAAAATTATATAACTGTATAAAATATATTAAAATGTATTCTATTAATGTTATAAATGTCACTTATGTATTAAAAAACAAAAATTTAACAATAGCAGATGACATCAAAAGAGATAAATTTAATCAATATAGAAAAAATGTATTCCATCAGTCAATAGTAAAATACAGCCTGCATTGCAATAATTAGCTTGAGATACATAATTTATATATGTATGAAATCTTGGCAGGATTTTTTTTACTTCTATATCATAGTTGAAATGTAATAAAAGTCTATTATGTATTAAAAACAAAAATTTAAAAATAGCAGAAGATATCAAAAAGAGATAAATTTAATCAATATAGAAAATTCATATTTTATTCAATATAGAAAAAATGTATTCCATCAGTCAATATTAAGATACAGCCTGCATTGAAATAATTAAGCTTGAGACACATATTTTATACATGTATGAAATCCTGGCAGGATTTTTTTGTTTGTTTGTTTTTAACTTCTATATAATAGTTGAGTCTGAAAGCTACAAATTGGATCATGTATTATTGACAGATGCATTAATTTTCAATACTTTATGAAGATATTTTGTTCTGGGAAAATAAATAGTTTTTGATAATAAAGATAATGAAAATAGTATTTAATCCATAATATTAAATCAATCTTATTTGCAACAAGTAAAAACATAATTTAAGTGTGCTGATTAGATTACAAGTAATATAAAAAAAAATTGTTTTAAAGACAATTTCTACTTAGGTCAACAAAGAAAAAATTTATTTTAGAATTTTTTTTCTCCCATATAAAACTAAAATAAATTAATTAAATTTAATTAATGAATTAATATTTGAAAAAACAGTATTAACATCAAGTGTCATCCACTACAAGTTTTAAAAAATGTATTTGAACTTGAGTGGATGAATAAAAAGTATTTTATTAACGACTGAATCTTGAAAATTCCCTTTGTCGCCAAAGTTGCCAACTTTGTCGCCAAGTCTAGCATCTTAATTAATAGTCTAGCAATTTAATTAATGAATTAATATTTGAAAAAACTGTATTAAGTCTAGCAATTTAATTAATGAATTAATATTTGAAAAAACTGTATTAACATCAAGTGTCATCCACTACAAGTTTAACAAAATGTATTTGAACTTGAGTGGATGAATAAAAAGTATTTTATTAACGATTGAAAATTTGAACAAGATATATAAATAAATATATATAGGGAGAGTGTGAACTAATAGTAGGAATTGAAAAACATATGCAATCACACAAATATTATTTTATTTCAGAATATAGAGGTGTCATATAATTCCCATTATGAATATTAAATTACATTCTGAACAGTGCAATTTTAATGAATACTAGAGATACTCTGTCGATATGAAAAGTAACATACATAATTTATTAATTCGGGACTAATGTTTCTTGTAAAAGTTGAATCAATATATGAATTCCCCAGAGTGCTAGGATAATTTGTTGGCACCATGTTCAAATCAAAATGCTTCATGAAACCAAATGCTTTCTCATTCCTTTTGACATCTACATTAAAGTCACCCATAACAATAACCGGAACATCTACATGAAACTCTTCATCGATCAGCAATTCTTGGAATATTTTATAAGTGCGCTGAATAAGAACATTTTCAAATGGGATGTGTCTACTCCTGGATGAATGTAAACAGAAGATAGTATACAATGCAACTGACCATTAATTGTAAATTAATTTTTTTTAACATAATGTAGCCACTAAGATATAGAGGATCACATCAGCAATTCATGCGCATTTTTGCCCAATATGACTCAGTAGTTGCTGAACAATTTCGATTTTTTTTTTTTTGTAACTTCTGTTGTTACCCTTTATCTCTAAAATAAGACATTAGTTATGTTTTTAACATATGTAGTTATACCGAGATATAGAAGATCCCCTATACAACATTTTGTGTGGCATTTTGGCGTGTGAATCAAATTCCTTCCTGAGACCCCAATGGGAGGAACGCAGTCCCACGTTAAAATACATTTTTCTTTAAATACAGGATGTTTATGCTAAAGATATACAGAGTGAAGACTTATATTAAGAGAACCACACAATTACTTTCAAATTTCAGTCAAATTGAAAAGGGTAACTTCTCAAGCGATGTTTTATTTCTTCATTTCTTTTATGTGTTAATGAAGTTCAGGTTGTCTCTCCAAACAATAATAAATCCATTTCAGTTTAGTAGCATTCTAGGTCCAGCGGTGCTCAAACTGTTTTCATTTCCGATCCCCTTACTTTGTGTAAAAAAATTTTACGACCCCCAAAGGGGTCACGACTACATTTTTTAAAGAAAAGCCTTATATCTTTTGTCAAATAAATTTCTTTGAATTTAGAAGTCCACAAAAATTTCCTTGCGACCCCCAGAGGGATAGTGACCCACAGTTTGTGAACCACTGTTTAAGGTATTATTAGATGCTGAGGCAGGAAGTGATACTGCTGGCCTCCCAAACCTCCACATACTGCTGTCTAACATTTTTGTCTGAGGCCTCATGGAAATAACTGTGTACCAGCAAAATGCTTGCAATTTGGATGTTTCAAAACAGAATATGCAGTTTATTTAATGCTATTAAGTGGCAAGATATCAATTGCCATTTGCATATCTAACCACTAATTATGGTCAGATGGAGCTTCATCAACCTGCACAGAAACTGGATAAATAACTATCTTTGAAGAATTTTGTAACAAACCATGAGCAGTTCCCTCAGTTTAAGCTACTGCTTTTCAGTACCTTTAGCCTGGATACTCTGTAATTATCTACTTTTTAAAAGGTAATTAAATAATATTAATTAGAGAATACAGATACATTATTTTTGTTCTATCTTCAGTAACAGCAAATTAAATTTTAAATATATATATATATATATATATGATCATAATGCTTTTTGTTGAAAATAAAAAACAAATGATCAGAGACTTGAGAGAAAATAGTTTAATAACATTTATTTTAACTAAATAATTGAACTCCATACAAGTTATATGAAGAAACTATACATTAACCATAAAGATATTCCTAATTTTATCCGATTCATGCAGTTGAAGCACTTTCAGGAGCCTCGTGCCATACATATGGATTTCCTGGTGTAATCTGGCCAACTTTTTTACCAACAAGTGCTTTAGACTCAGTGCTGAAAGAAATTTTAAATGTAATAAATAATCTAATATTTTATTAAAATTAGTTTCAAAATGAAAGTCATGCAAGTGAATATTAAAATGTTCAAAACTACTTCAAATCTTACTGACATTATAAGTTCTTTCAGACAAAACATTATTTGGGTTATGGCAGATTGAAACAATGTATTTTGATTCATAGCTACTTTGCACCATAGTTCACATATGAACTACGCTACTTTCCTCCATAGTTCTTTAAAATCTTCATATGAAATTTGTAAATGAAAAAAGATAATACTAAATTTTTAACACATGTGCAAAACTTATTATAAATATCATTTACAGTTGTTCCTACTTTAAATATAGTAAAACCTGTCTATAACGATATTGTAGGAACCTACAAAATATATTGTTATAGACAGTTTGAGGATTTGCACATCCAATGTTTATGAGTGTGTGGCACATAATATACTAATATATTTTATAATGCTTATTGATTAATCTTACAAATGAATAGCTGATATAAAATTGTATTTTATAAACATATAAAATACATAATTTTGTATATTAAAATAAAATTTTATATTTAGGCTTTTTTTTAAGAACTTCAAAATGAAATGTTTATTTGAAAACTTTGTCAGCATCATCACTTACGGTACATTTGGATAGTTTTTGTTTGTTATCCACTTTATTTCTCCTTCAAGGCCTTTTCTTTTTATTATTTCAAAATTAGCAATCATCAACTGAAAAAATCATATATTTCTTAGTAAATGTGTTACACCGCAAAAATCCTAGATTCAAGGTGTTAACACATCAAAAACGAAGTTCAAAGAACAAGTGGTCAGTCCAATTTGTTAAATGTGAATGAACAGGTTTATGCCCACCAGGAATGAGAACGGCAAACATCTGAGCACATTCCAGTCGCTACACCCAGCCCCCCCAAATCTCCCTGGTACAAAAGATTGCAGTTTCTAGTCCCCTCTCTCTTTCGATTCCCATGAAAC
>BGPR01004211.1:73969-102650 GCA_013235015.1 Araneus ventricosus | reverse complement strand
ACTTAAGTGCTTACATAAGTAACTTTCAAACTACCACTGAATTGTGATGTTTAAAAATAAATGAAGCTATTTACAGGAAGACCATCATTATGTTATTTTAATTTGAATTTTAAAGTCTGTTTCAGCACAGGTAAATAAATTTGAAGGGGAAAAAAAACAAGGTTACTCAATTTCACTCAATCAAAATCCTTGAATTTACAGGAAAAGAATTTTTATACTCACCTAGTGGCAACAAAATCTTGAAATCTCAAGGAATTTTTGAATTCTCTCTAAATATAAATAACATTAATGAAATAGAAGTATCAATAAACTAAAACTTTCACACATTTTAATACGAATAATTTTCAAGAAATAAAAACAATTGTTTAAATAAATTTGAAAATAACTTACTCCTAAAAGTTTATTTCTAAACCATCTCATCAGAGGCGATAAATCTCTAGGAACAGCAGACATATTTATATGTTTTGTTAATGAAACTTTCGTTTCGTGACTTTGATACTGTCCGAAGTAAACAATAATATGCAACTATCTTCATTTCAGTTTTTTCTATAGCATCATTGAAGTTAAAGAAATTTTTAAAACGAAGCCGAAAGGCAGCTTACTTTTGGATTAGAGCTTTCCATATTGTTCTGAATGTATCAATTTTTTTGAAAATCGAAGCTATTTCAATCAATTTCCAAACAATCCTTGCCTTCAAAGCACAGTAGTTAGCGAAATTATCTGTCACTTCTGTGATTAGAAATGGCATTATTAGAAAAAAAATCAGGTAATTATCTTTTTATTGTATGAATCGTCAAAAAATTTTAGTAAGCTTTTGAACATTTTTCAAAATGGATTAGTATGTTCCGAAACTCCTATTGTTGACGCTCTTGGCAACTCAACTCTCTTCATAGTTTTCTTCTGAGTGGCATCAATTTTGATACTGTTGAGCGTGGATTCTCGTGAAGTATCGGTGGATATCAATTCGTTAGATTGTAATTGCAAATTCAAAATTTTTTTCGCAGAACAATAATTTATTTCTAAAATATGGATAAAGTGAAATTAGCCCGTGTAAGTATATAAAACTCTATTCCTTTCTCTAGCTTTCTTTTTGATGAAAAATGCTACTATTACTCTTAAGCCTATCTATCTTTCACCACGTGTAGCAATTGCAAGAAGCCTTATTCATTCCATATAATATTTTAGTTGTAATTTATTGTTCATATATTGAAATTCTGTTAAGCAAAAAAATAAGGGCGGAATTTCTTATTTGTGGGGGGAGTCCTAACTTCTGAGTATTCAATTTATTGGGTCTTCATTTTAGGTAACTAAAGTTCTTGGACGAACTGGCTCCCAGGGACAATGTACACAAGTCCGAGTAGAATTTCTAGACGAATCAAATCGTTCTATTATCCGAAACGTTAAAGGGCCTGTCCGAGAAGGTGATATTCTCACACTATTGGAATCTGAAAGAGAAGCAAGAAGGTTAAGATAAAGTCATTTACTACAAAAAAAAATTTCCAGAAGTAAGTTTGAAGTTCGTTACTTTGTTCTGTATTTTATATATGTTACGTTTCTTTTAAATCGTCCATAATCTGCATACATCTTGTCTCTATTTTGTGTGTATCTGACATTTCAAGTTGCTGATTCTTCCATTGCAATTATGGGTTAACAAATTTTTACAAATATATATATAGTTTGCAGTAACTGATAAGAATTCTAGTTTTATTCTGTCTTCGTTCTGATCTTTGTGTAAGCCTACTTTATTGGCTCTTCCATAATGTTTTCTAAAGTAGCAGTGATAATTCATGACCAGTTGCAGAAAAGGTTGCTGTTTCGGAGGAAAATAACATAAACAGGGTTCTCTTCTACTCTCTTCCAATTAGCCACTTGTAATCATTTGTATAAACTCAATTAGCCACTTGTAATAATTTGTATAAACTTGATTGCTAACTTTTCTGGTATATTACAACTATTGATCAGTATTAAAATTTGATCAATATTAAAGAAAAAAATATTTTATATATAAAGTTACCATAAGTGACTGGCATTTATATGGGACATTTAAGTGCGAAATAAATAAAGCGTGAAAAAAGTGAGTAGAGGTAAGTTTATTTGGTCCAACCAAAGTATACGGTATGGCGTCAAACTTGAATTTTTTTGGCAATAAATCACCGAATGTGGCAGGTAACCCAAGGGTTTTCTAGTGCAACCTTGGAGAGCTTTCCATGATTTGACACCAGCTTGGCAATGGATGTACCGTACACTTTTGTTTTACTGTTTAAAAAAATCGTGTGTTTAAGCAATCTAATAAAATGAACACATAGAGTGATGAAAAAATAAAGATCATTTTGCTTTCTCAATTATATCATTTTCTTTTTTCATATCATAAAATTGGGTGGAAATCGCTTTAAAACTATAATGACGAATCAAAATTGCTTTAGTTGTCTGCTGACAACCTGTTTCTTTCGTCCAACCATTGAGTTGACATTGGGGAAAATATTGACTCCACATTTGCAATTGTGTGCTGGGATGGCAAATATGTATTCGCATAGCTTTATTAGACTTAACTTTTGATCAATATACTTTGTATCTGTAAAAAGTGTAGCCTGTTTTCTTCCACATTCAATTTCATAGTTGCTTTGCAGTTTTGGTTATTATAATTTTTCTTTAAATAATTTTTTGGATATACAAACTGTTTAAACAGGTTCTCAGCATTATCAATAATAGGGCAAATAGTAATATGGGACTGAGTAGTGAAATACGGTGTTAGTCCCGTATATAGGGGACTTATGACAACTCTATTTATATATAATATGCATTTTGAAGAAAACAAAATGCAAGTAGTCTGCCTATACATCTTGAATATCTGGCTGCAAAATCTTATAACTGTTGGTTATATATTTTAAAAAGCATCCCTTTAAAATTGAAATTTTATTTGGTAAGTGAAATAAGGAAAAGACTTCTTGAAATCGACTATAATACTATTATTGAAAGAGCGCTCGTATGTTCTTCATACACCACGAAGTTAGATTATAGGCAGAAACAATCGCGTCTATACTTATAAAAGGCAATGTTTGTGTGTGATGTCCAGATGAATCTCGCACTTACAGCCTTGCAATTTCGCACACAGGTAGTCTTAATGATGACTATGTCCCTCAGATCCGCAATTTTGAAATTTAATCTAGAAAATTTTTATTTAATATATTGTGTACTAATTTCTCAATAAAATCACTTTTGATAATTGTACGAAGAAAAATAAATGCACCATTGGAAAGAAAAATTTTCTTTCTTATGAGGTTGGTTTTGAATTTCTAATGTTATTTATTGAATTTTGAAAAATGGTCACTTTAATGTTAATTTTTCATTTGGATTAAAATTCTTGCATCCGACGTTCTAATAATGCTAAAAAAAAAATTCAGGCTATAACTGGAACATTTCTGACGGATTTAAAATAATGACCATTAAAATGCCTTCATTTTTTTATTATTAAATTAATATTTCCTTATCGGTTCAGTTTTTTGCTAGCAAACTTCTTGGCGAGACGTTGATCGACATTCTTCATTCATTGGCTGGCATCGAAGAACGCAGGGGACATCATGACCTTAAACTGGATGGCTCGATAATTATTTCGGCAGTGTCTTAACACGTATCTTTGTCTCCCATATTTTGCTTGCTGTCTATTAATGATTTTTACGCTGCAATTTTTTAATATTATTTTGGATTAATGTACTTTGTACTGTTTTCCTAAAAAGCAATAATGTGTATCTTGTTTTCAAAACTTTTTCATGTCATTGTGGGCATTTTTTTTTTTCCCCCTCCCATTTTGTTGAAGTCATGATGGCACTGGCAAAGCAGAGCACATACTGCTAGTATATCTATACAAGTT
The DNA here is from genome assembly GCA_013235015.1 of Araneus ventricosus. NCBI lineage: Eukaryota > Metazoa > Arthropoda > Arachnida > Araneae > Araneidae > Araneus > Araneus ventricosus. The sequence continues at coordinate 98,782 of BGPR01004211.1, read as the reverse complement.
GAAAATTTCATCTATTCTACATTTTGGAAAACATCTGATTTATTACACAAGACTGTTCTAGCAGTTTTCAAAAGAATTGGAAATTTTTGGCGCAGCATAATCAAAAATGGTTTTTGTGCCAGTTAACTCCATCAAACTCAAAAGAATTGGGTACCTTGTTTATAATTCTTAAAAATTATTGTTGGGCTAGACTTAAGAACATGGTGCAGTCACCAAAGTTGAATATTTTGGGGGCGATTTCTTACCATATCTAGTAATTATAGATATCCTTAAGCAAGGCTGTTAATGAGTTTTGGGATGGCTAGCGCGATATTGCCGCGTTTGGCAAGAGACCGCGCTCAGGATATTAAATTATCACGTCTGCAGTGGGTTCCTAACTTCATTATATTGGTATTTTTAGTTTTAAGTACACATCTTAATCGCATTAAGTATTATAAAAGGATGATATCTATAAGCTTTATATATCAGATTATGACTTATTAGTTTATTTATCAATTCAAATTATAGCACTGTCTTTAAATACTTCTTCATAACTCTTGAGTAACGTTTTAGAGGCTAATTAATACTATTAGTATGAACATGATGTATCTTGAGGGTTGCCATACATCCCATGTATATGGACTGGCACTGAATTTCACTACTCAATCCCGTTTTTTCCCTAAACTGCAGACGAAAGAAAGATTGTCAGTGGAGACAATTGAAAATGACTTGCATCCGATTTTATAATTATGTGAAAGAAAGTGGTATAATTAAAAAATGATAAAATCAACTTTAAATATGGCTGGCCTTATGTGTTAATTTTATTATATCTTAAACTTCATTTATTTTTTTATCTGAATAAAATAACCATTACCTATTTTCTTTTTTCATGTTTTATTTATCTAGCACATTTATAGCAATACTTGACAATTACGACATCCCTATGTACTGTAATGTTCCTGGTGTATGTTGAGGGACCATGCCACTTTTTAATTCCATTGTTTATTTTTTGTACAATTAGATGGCATGTGTTCACACATTCAACTATTAAATTAGGGATTCGCAGCACTTTGGAAATTCTGCCCGTTTTGGTATTGTTGACATTATGTTCATACGTTCAAAACCTAATTACATTGGTGTTCTCCAAGACGGATCCAAAGAATATTTTGGAATTGAATGTTGAAATGGCGTTCATTAAAATTTGGTTAAAGATTTGAACTGAAGGTACCAATCGCTTGTCAAAAGGAAAAATGACTTAACAACAGTCTATTAAATTGCATTAATGGTTAAAGAATGAAAATATTACTGTCTCTGTAGATGAATTTTTATTATGAGAAATGACATTTAAAATTACTTCAAATAATATAATTTCCCTTTAGTTGCTAATCTGTATTCCTATCATTGTATAGTTCCTAATTGGTGCTTTTCTTTTTCAGAATTGTAGCTGTTGGCTGGAAGTCTGATGTTTACCTAACATGTGACCAAATAAAGTTATTCAGCTGCACATTTGTTTCATCATTTCTCTTTTACAGTTTACATTTCATGTAAAATATTCACTTTTGTTACCACAATTTTATATGTTCGTAACATTTTAAAAATTTGTATTGTGGGCATAAATAAACATTTTAAAAGTTAATGGCTTAAGCATCTGTCATAATAGTAAATGAATTATAATAGTTAAATGAATTCTTCTGCAAGCGTTTAACTCAGAGGTGACACATTTTTGAATTTTATTTCATTCCGAATATATTCCATTAATGAATTTTCTTAATGCATCTAACAGTTGTAGGGAAACGAAAGCTCTTGTCTTGTTACTGGAATCGGAATTTATTACATAACTAAGTGAAATTCATTCATAAATAATTTCTGCATTACAAAAATTCGAACTACCGGACAGGTTTTTTTTTTTTTTTTTTTAAATTTTGCTTGCAAAAGCTGTGAAGAAAAAGGTTCCATGACAATTAATTCTTTAAATAAACTACCTATGTATACATAGGTAGGATTGTTTTTATATTTAGTGTTTAACTCGGTCACACATTTTTTAATTTTACTGTTATTGTAAAGCTAATTTCTACAGTAAAAGTAATTTCAAGTATTAATAAATCATTTTGTCTAATTTTTTTGTAATGTTGCAAGATTTAAGAAGTGCAACTGATATTCAACTGTTTTAATTCAAAATAAAGTTGCTGGCGAAAAAGAGGATTTATATTTACATGCTTATTGATTTTCCTTGAGTGCTAATATATATATTTTTACATGCATACCATGTTGCATTTGGCAGCTGATTTCATTTGTGACATGTTTTTTTTTTTTTTTTTTTGAATACTTCAACTTTAGTCACAAATATTGAAAGTTTTCTTGATAATTTTTTATTAATCAAAGAAAGTTTCCATCTCGAGCAGCGCTGGGTATATCGACTAGTGATTGGATTTAACGAAGAATCGACCAACAGTGTTGTATCTGTAAATGTTAGTTTTACGAGCAACATTTATAAAAGTTCAGTGTTTGTGTCCCTTGTACAAAATTTGTTTAGTAGTAATAAGCTGGTTCCAGTCTTTACATGTATGACAGGGTTGCGGTGATTTAAATCAGTTGATTAAAATCACTGATTTAAATCGCGATTTAAATCAACTGATTTTTTAAAAAAAATCACTGATTTAAATCACTTTATTTTAAATATCAAGTTAATCTGCTTTAATGAAATAAAATTGTTCTTGTATCTTTAAATAGTGATTTTAAAATATTTTTAAATGTATATTTAAAGAAAGAATATATAGAAATAAAAAAATATTTCATCGAATTGATGTAACTAGAGTACTTTCCATATCTTTATTTTTGAGTTAGATTTTAACCCTTTGCGGCAAGGCAATAATTTTTTTGAAATATGATGAGAAAACATCATGAATGGGTTTAGTTTATTGTCTAGACATAGAATCTACAAAAAAAAAATGTTTTAAAAACTGCTTCATTCCAGGAGGGGGGGGGTAACTGAAAGAGAACCCCTTTTGAGATACCGGTATCTATTGTTGAATCTTACAGAAAATTATAAATAAAACTTAAGAATATTGAAGGTACTTTTCATTATTTTCTTACAAATTTTAAACGCCCAGAACTAAAAAATTTCTATCTCTACATGAGTCAAGAATTTTCCTAAACTTTTATCTCTTATTGAATTCCTATTCTGAAACAACTCTGCTAAGATCAAAGCATATACATTCTTAAAAGGAGTACTTATTATCCTATCCTAAACCTATTATTTTCCTTTATAGTTGGAGTTGAATGCTGAGAAAGAGTGAAATTAGGTGCTTATTAACTGTACACTTCGATCAAAGGGTTAAATAAATCTCAATGAGCAAACACAATAAATGCAAAGTATGAGACTTTTATAAAATAAATATTGTAAAGGATGATGTTCACAAAGAAAGAACATAGTAAAATGCAGAAAGTTTCATTTTTTAACACATGAAACCAACAGGTTGGGACAAATAAATTTTATATTGCAAAAATGTGCCAATGTAAGATAATTAAGTAATGCATATAATGCCTCCAAAGATATACAAACATCTACATAGTGCAGCCTTTAAACTATGATCTATATACTTAAAAAAGGCAATGTTTTATAACTGTAAAAGCAATGTCCAGACGACCTATCACATTTAATAGTCAAGTGAAATTTACACAGGTAGTCCTTGATACAGTGACCAATGCAATTCTTGAAGCCTGAATTTAAAATTTTATCTAGAATTTTTTTTTATTTAGTCGTTTTCAATAAAACAGATTAGGTAGAGAAAGTTTCAAAACTAGGTTTGTAATGAAACAAATGAAGAGCCGAAAATTACACATTTAAACCTACAATAATATATCTATAGACAAGAAATGACAATTTTATTATATTGTTCCTATTTTCCTTAATAAAATTGTCTTATATTTTAAAAGTATATTATTCTTATATTTTAGTTCACAAATATTTTTTAAATAGTTGTTTACATTTTTGAATTAAATTTTTTGATTTTTTTAAAGAAAGTACACCTTAATGACTGGTATGTTGTTATATATATATATATGCTTTCTTTCATGACTGTAACGCCATTGTCCAATATACAAATGTTAAATATATATATATATAGTTTTAAAAAAAATCATTAAAATCAAAAAAATCTTGATTTAAATCAAAATCATTTCATCAATAAAATGTTCCATTTTTTTTGAAAAAATCAAAAAAATCGACAACCCTGGTGGCAAATGAACCTTGGAACAGGGAAATTTGTAAAATATTTAAAAATCGGGAAATTAATAGTTGTGATATTGTCTGCATAAATTAGATTATCTTATGATCTAGCATTATTTGTAATAATAAAAGGAATTTAAAAGAAACATTCATTTATAAAAGCACAAGTTTTTTATTAGAGTAATAAATTTCATTATGATTGTTACAGGAAAAGATTTGAATTAATATTTTGCAGTTTCTCTTGTTTAAACTAATAATGTAAATATATATATTTTTAAGTGGAAGTATAATTATACTATTTGTATATTTATGCTGCACCAGACATGTTATTCTGTACATAAAAGACAATATGTAGTTATGAACTGTTTTTAAAGTTTTGAGCAAAGATCATAATAACATTTAATTATATCATAATTTAACTTGTGTAGCAAAGGTTGTTTTAATGTTTCTTAGAGATTCTTTTGTTTTATAAACCAAGTATTTAGTTGAAATTTGCAGTATTTGTTTACATACAAGAAATTTAAATACTGTTTTAATAGGATTTTTTTAGGATGTTATTCCATTAAAATATTATAAAAAATACTTTTTCATATTAAATAACTTGTAAAAGTGTTTAATAATGTATATTGTACACATATAGTGATTCTGAGTAGGAGAAAGCCAGGAACTAATATAATATAATAGCTAAATCAGGAAATGATTTGCAAGTTTAGTAAGGGAAACTCTAGGAAATTTTTTCACAGTTCTGAGCCACCCTGTATGAGCATTTGGATCAAATCATATTTAAGATAGTAGTTTCCTTGAACCAGACATTTTTGGAATGTGTTCACTTCACTATGATATTTTCTCCATATATAGAATTCCAAACTTGAAAATCTCCTTTTCTCATTGAAATGGTATATACTACATGGCTTAATTATATTTTAAGGCTCATCAAATGTATCTTCTAAACAAATTTGGTTACATTTGTGGAGGGTCTTTATAATTTGATGTTCAGATAACTAAATAGTAACTTCTTGAAGTAATTGTTCTACTTTTGAATGAATAAACTGTACAGTTCTTGCTCTCATATCTAATGGGTACTAGAACTTTATGAAAAGGATCTGGACTTATTCATTCTCTTGGTTAAGAAGGCTGCAATGTTACTGCTGTGTTGTGGCTATTTAAAAAGATTGTCATAAACCCTATTGAAGATGGCTTAATCCCCATCTGGTTATGAAGACCATTTAATGCATTGTTGCAGAAGTAGTTATAAAGGTAATCATTGTCATTGAGTACAGCATGCCTCGCAAATCTGCACTCTCCTAATGCAAAGGTTTACCACTTGAACATTTCAATTATTTCATCTATTCAAGAAATCCAAATGCATGAGAATAAGAGAAATACAATATGAATTGTAAATCTACGCTAATTTGCAATTGATCATTCTTTGTAAGTTCTGTAAAGTAATGCTTCCGTTAAAGTACTGGAACTTGTTTAGTTAATTTTTTTAAATAATACTTGTTCTAAAAACTAGTATACAGCTAAATGTAACGGTTTTCTAGTTTCGAACTGGGGAAAAGGGAAATAGAGATTAATTCTTTGTAATAGAAATTCATTTTAAATAAGAGAATTGTGACCAATAGTAATGTGAGTTATTTGTAGTTCCTTTCATAATTATTTTACATAGGTATTTTCGTGTCATCATTGACAGTGATAAAAAAATGATTGTGCATTTTAAAAAAAGGGTGATGTTACTAGATCAAATGTATGCCAGAAAATACTGGTTAGAAATTACTGGATTGATTATTTTCTATCTTAAATCTTTAAAAACAATACTATTGATGCTTTTCTAATTTTCAATACAAGTAAGGATATGAAATTACTTGTTGCCATGTTGAAAATTCTCAGTTAATACTTATCTCTTCCAGAATTTTGTAGAGCAGCCCAATAGCCTGCCTTCCAATAGAATTTAAAACATATACTAGAATCAACGGCACAGGACAAAAAACAGCAAACAATGAGTACATAGGTGATAGCAAATTATTGTGAAGAAACTGGAGGTCAAAACCTACCCAAAGATAGTGGCTCATTAATACTGTAATCGGACCCGTATTTAAACATTTAAAATACAAAATGTTTTTTCAGATTTCTTACTATCCTTATAGATATACTTTTTTTTTCTGTTTTCATTTCGGACATTTTATTCAATTTTAAAAATCTTCCTAGGAGATGGAGAATTTTCAGGGGACATGTACCCCATGCACCTGACCGCGGTGTAACAAAATTTCACGTATGCACGAAAGTTTATAAACAAATCTGGCACACCATGTGCAAATTCTTTTGTATATGGTTGGTTCCGCAAGCAGGGATGAGATTCTTTCCGCCTTTTTTGTTATTATTTTGAAGAAATCTGCTTTTTTTTTGTCTTTTTTTCTCTGAAAATTGAAAATCCGCTTCACACAAAGAAAGAAACCTCCCATCTAATGTTTTCAAAGAAAATTCTGGAAACATGTTCTAATTCTCATACAGCTTAACTTTAACTACACTGTTCAGGGAAAATTAGCCGATTATATCTCTGATCTAATCACATTATATCGGGCAAGTTTTACAAGGATGAACATATCGAAGGTTCAAAGTATTGACTACTACCTTTTTTGCAGAAAAAACAAACCTCTTGGGTCATATTTTGCAAAAAAAAAAAAAAAAAAAAAAATGTATTAAAATATTGAAAAATAATTAATAATACAGCTGTTCTAAAAGATTAGAAAAATGGAACAAAACAAAATAAATAAACTACATGAAACTCCTGTCAGAAGAGGCAGCTAAAGAGCTGTAGCAAATGCAACAAAAAAAGCAGAGAATAAGACAAATAAAAACATGATTTACCTAGGCATTCTAGAGATAGTGTATCCCGGCAACTATGCCAGTAATTAAACAGAGAGATACTACGAAGACTGCAAAAAACTTTGCCTCTACGGAAAATAACTGCAGAGGATGCAAACACATCCTTTATTGTGAAAATCTATCAAAGACAGGGAGCCCTCCAAAACAAGGTGAAGCGTGTTAATGGAGATCTGTTACCAACAAAAGCCACACAATTAAAAAAGAAACCCACTTCTTGAACAATTAAGGAAAGGTTTCAAATAACCATAATGCTATCAGAATTCGTCATTGTAACTGTACAATATCTCGACCCTCTTGTTTATAAGGTTAATATTGTGCTGTTTTTTTTTGCAAAAAATATATAAAAAATAAAACAGAAACAAAGTATATGATACATTATTATAATTTATAAAGAGCTTAATAATATTCTACACAATTGCAAGAAGCTAAAAAAGAATCTTATTTGTCCTTATTTATATTTATTTTTTGAGTTAACTTTATCAAATACATAAATATAATTTTCCTCAGACTCTGTTGGGTGTATGTTGAACTTCGTGATGTACAGTTGGAAATGTTTTAATGTCTAAATTGTATTTCTTGGATGCACCCGATGATGTGTTAAACTTGTTTGTTAACTTAATGTGAATGATTTAATAATTCTCTAATATTCTTTTTCTTATTTTATACATACTGAATATAAATTGCTGTTAATTATTATAGTAATATTTTCTCATCATGTTACATTTCTGTTTTACTTCTTAAAACATCTTTCAAATATAAATTATGGCACAAATATGCTCGGCAGATGATTTTCAGTCTTTTGTTTTTTGCCAATCTCATCCTGTTCCAAGGCGAAAGGATTTAGGAATTGTAGGATGTTATGAATTCTGCCGCCGGGGAAGAACAAAGATCCAGTGATACCGACATTTTACGCTATCAAAGTTCAGCATTGGAGTGAATGTATTCTTTTTTTCCTCCTTCCATCCAATCGAATGCAGAATAAATTTGATCGATGGAACTATCCACAAATTCACGACAAAAATTGCTAGCTCTCCATAAAGGAAGTTTATTTGATTTTTTTCGATTTTAATATTCTTTTATTCGCTTTGTGAGTTATTTCCAATTCTTACCTTTTGTTAATAAACGTTAGAGAATGAAAACTATCAATAGGATGGTTTAATATTACTCCAGTTAGTCCACAGCGGGATATAGATAAAATGAAAATGGGTCACCTTGCGCTGTACTAGTTAGAGAAAAAAATAACTTAAAACTTAGCTTAAAGGCAAACCGATGGTCTATTGAGAAAGTATGAAGAAGGTTGATGCCAGTGGAAAGTGTTGTATTCTTTTTTGTAATGACTTTCAGACATGACACATTCCGCTGGATATCGCATCGGATTTTTACATTCTTGGGATCTATGCAAGTCTGCACAGCCTCTTTGTTACTGTTAGGGGATGGGGTAAAAAGAGGAAGCACTTGAACAAAACTGCTGCATGTATAAAATATCTGGCATATTATCCGATTTGATGAGGTGACTGGAACAATGCATATTGAAAACATTCTTCAATACAAATGAGCAAGAGCAGTCTGCTGTCGAAAGTATGTTCAAAAAAAATTTAGAATTGATTATTTTAGAAATTTATGTTCAAAAATTTAGAATTGATTATTTTAGAAATTTAGATTTGGTATGATGATATTGATAGTAACGCCTGAAAAAAATGTAAAGTCATTTGTTACTACGCAACAGGTGGAAATCCTGATAGTAAGAAAATAACATTGGAGAAAAAAACACAAAAGAAAATGCCCCCAGCGAAAGAAAGACAGAAATAAAAAATTTGAAAATAGCAGATTGAAGCATGAAAAAGAAGGCTTGAACTGTTATCTCAAAAAAAAATAAAAAAGGTTAAAAATACTGTATAAAAAAAAGCTTGTATGACCAGAATTTTTCAGGAGATTGTTTATCATAGTTTTATTTTAACAAACTTCCTAAGCAATTTTTATTTTTTAATCCATTAATTTTCTTTTTATACTTATAATAATTCTACAATATTTTTAATATTTCGCACTTTTGTATAAATTTATTCATTTCATGGTTCAATTAATCATACTTATTAATTCTTTCGCTGTTTATGTTTGGCATGACAAATTATTTTGAAGTTCGCTTTTTGCTCCAAAGCCTGCATCATGCCTGTATAAGTATAGGCCACCAATGAAGAGTAATCGAAAATTACCGATACCAGTTTATCTCTTTTCTACAAGTTGGCTGAAACGATTTTTATGAAAAATTCCCAGTCTTTTTAAATAGCTCCATTCAAATACATTGTTTTATAAATGTATATTATTCAAACAACAGCTGCAAAGAACTTTACAAGATAACAAAAGTTTGCAGTGCAGTAATCCTGGACAAATGTATTATTGCGCAGACAGTTATTTCCAGATTATCTCTTGCAAAAAAAATTCCTTTATTTGTGAAAAGCCACTACCAAAAAGTTGAAATGTTTCAGTTTTCACAATCAATGCTGCATTTTATTTAATTGTTTAAGGAATTACAATCAATGCTATAAATATATTTTATTAGAATTTATGATATTTATTTAAAGATATATTATATAGTAAGATGAATAATGATTGAATAATTACATTTTTTATTAGTAATATATTTCAATTTTTTTATTAAAACATAAGATAAATATTCATAAAGATATGTTTAATATATTTGAGAAAAAGAAGTTTTAAATAGTTTGAGTTGTTTCATAATATCGACCTAGAACTAGAGAAGAAAATATAACATAAATATGGATTAACATTCATGGATAAAGTGAGCCTTGAGATTTTGTGAGATATGATTAATGCAAAAAGATTTGTTTATTCATTTTAAAAGCCAAGTTCGTCAACTTGAAAGTTATACAATCAAAACAACGGTGCTTCGGGATACTATTACTTGACATTAATATAGTAATTGTATGGTAATAGCGATTTGAAAATTAAGACTAAGGGGAAAAAAATTCCTCAAGAAGTTCATATATTTTAAATAAATTACTGTTGTTTCACTAAATTTTAATACAAAGAAAGTGGAAGCCAAATTTTAAACAGTCGCAAATGGGGAATAACACTCATTATGGAGTTTAATAATTGCATGTTATTACTCAATTTGCTTTTTCAAAGCTTTTGTAAAATCTAAAATGATGCAATTTCAAGGAATAGACTGGATTTATTGGAAGCTTTGGGCAATGTTACAAATTTTGATCAGTTTATGAATTACTGCTTATGAATATCAGAAATTTCTATTGATACAAAAGTAGAGAAAGTAATATATATACATATATTATCACATGACTGATTGGCGATGGTTTATAAATTGCTGCCAAATAAATTTAAACCAGCAATTCATTTAAATTCAATTTATGCAATATTTTAGAAATGAAGTTTAGAAATTCACATGTAAAAAAACAAAAAAATGCTTTCTGAGCATATGAATAATAGAAATATAAATTAAAATGCAAAAATTATAAATACATAGAAGATTTAAACAAAAACCATGACAATATACCTTTTGCATGCTCAATGCAACAGCATCATGATTGCATCAACAAAAAGAATTACAAAATAATTAATATTTAAACGATAAAATATTAAATTACATAAAATGAATTTTTGAAAATCTTATCTTAATTATAACACTTAATCTAGTTTATATAATACTAAGAGTTTTTAATTAAGTTTTAATTAATTTTTTACTTATTAATTTATAGTTATCTTGGAAAATTTTGCTAATTATAACTGTTCATTATGAAAACTGCTTGGTCAACCTTCTAATTCTAAGAATTCATTGGAACAGAGGGACCCCAAAATATGGGAGCACCTTGAATTCTCTTTTCAAAGATAATCAAAATTCACTCCCCTCAAAACCACAATGACAACTGGCACTCTCCGGTTCTAAGAAAAAACCCCTCTTGTTCCTCTAAACCATTCTGGGCTTGCCACCTAACTAAAGGGGTGGAAACTTGACAGGGATATCGGACAATTACGTCGCCTAGTTTGTAAAGATTGGGACGCCTTGTATCGTGAAGATAATAAATACCACACATGGAAAATGAATATTCCTCGGACATACTGATGCTCAATCTGTCTAAAGGATACAAGATAAAAATATTTTCTGCAAAAAAGATTTTTTACTATTTGGTAAATAAAAAATCAAATCAATTTAAAATGCAACTCAAATGATATTTACATTTAATTTGATTTACATAAAACTAGCTGCCAAAGCCACACAGAATTTACATTGATTTTACCATCATTCACCTAATTTCATTTATAATAAACAGGATACAAAAAAATGCCACTCACATATAATAATTATTGCACAGCAACAAAGGGAAACACAGAAAATAAAGTCTTAACACCAAACAGAGTATGCAAATAGTACACATTTTTTCTAACATGAAGAAAAAAAGTTTTATAAAATATAGCAATATTAAATATTTAAAAATATGCATTTTCAGAATATATATGTATCTATATTTAGTAAATATGAAAACTAATGGTTTGCAGAGTAAACAGATTCAGATATTAACATTTGTTTCTCGAAATCTAATGAACGAGGGGATGCATGTTTGTAAAACATCAACTAAATAATCTATAACTACGGCCAAAGCAGAAAACAAATATATTAAAAGAAGCATAACTGTGATATATAAATAGAATTTGTTGCTAGTCGATGTAATTTATAATGATTATTAAATTATTTGAGGATAAACACGTCAAAATAGGAAAATACAGAGTCCAAAACATAAAAAATTTGTACACAATAATTAAACATAAAAGTATAAAAATAAATACAATATCAATATGCCGCCTTGAGTTAATATTTCAACATCTTTTAAAAATTTTATCTATAAATTAGTAACACCTCAGTAACTTCACTGGAGTAGAAGACAATAATATATTTCAAATATATTTAACATTATTTCGATTCTATCATATGCTCCGAATGCATTATGTATTCCTTTACCGAAGTTTCAGGAATACGAACCATTGTGTTGTAATAATACTGAGTATCAATTGCAATGTTTTGTAATGTTGTTATGTCTTCATCTTTTTCTTTTGTGCTTACTGAAGAACCACACATAAAATGCAATCTGCAAAATAAAATGAGTAAAATAAAAGAATGTCCAACTAACAATAAAATTATTTTATATCAAGCCGCATCAAACACGGATCGATTTGTAATGCTAGATAAAAAATGACAATATAGTAGCTTTTCTAATTAATATCAAAGAAGCTTCCTAACATGGTATTCTCTATTCTAACCACCTTCCTCTACTTGGCCAAATTCTTCAATAAATCAGAGGTTAGAAAAGCTCCGGGGTTTTGTTGAGTTTTTTTTTTTGTAGGGGTGGGAGATCAAATGAATTAACTTTGAATATTTAAGGTCTAGAAACTCAATGTTTCTTGTACCAAAGTAGTGAGAAAATATAACATAAAAATGCTACTTCAATAAATTACTTAGAACTAAAAAATATGACCATATCAAAAAACCTAATATCTTTCTCACACAAATAAATTATACAGTTGAACCTTCTTGAACCAACCCCGATAATTTAAACAACTTTTTTAGTTTTCTGGAAAACTTTACTAAAAAATGGAAGGAAAATAATAAAACAAATCTTAATGATTAGTCCTAGCTTAAAAGAAGTATTTAGTGTCTTTAAGAATGAATACAGCACCTTACTATAGAAACAAACTGAGATTCCTGTTTCTACCCTCAACGAGCCACAGCACCGCGGTGAACGTCGCATGCTGTTTCCGCATCGCCATGACAGCACCCAAATCACTATATATCACTGCATTTCAAGTATATCAAGAGAGTTTTATCAATTTTCCAGATAACGAACAGAGGTCAGCCTCCCCAATTAGTCTGGATTACTAGGGTTTACTGTATGTAAATACTTTCCTAAAAACTGATGGACAACTGAAATAAAGTATTAATCTTTCAATTTTTAAACCAAATGAAACAGCAAATATAAAAAAGGCAAACTTAGGATATGAAAAAAGGTCAGAATTAGCACAAATTAATAATGCACAAAATTTTTCTCTGCCACTCATTTTGTCTCAAGAAACTATCTCTTTTTAAAAACAATTAGTACTTAATTCTTTACTACCTAAAGAGATTTTCCAGTCAAACAGCCTTAAACCAAATTTTATTTTCCGTTTATTCATGGATTTAATAATAGTAGCAGAAAAAAAGAAATAATGAATTGTGACTAAAGGACTTTCCGGGATACAGAAAGTTTTGAAAAGAAGGGGAAAACAATTTCAATATGAAGTCATATTTCACCAATATCTGTACTTCATTATAAGTACCAATCTTGTAGGTCTAAGCATACAGAACAACAGTAACCTGTTTGAGAGTTCTGCCCATTTTGGATGTTGCTGCCATTTCTACAAACCACTACACTCACAATTCAGCAATAAATGAGAAAAAGACAGCTAAAATTAACATTATACAGGAAATTTTAATGCATCTCAAGGCCTTATCAATTTGCCCTTTTATGAATGCTGCTTCCAAGAGCAAAACTTATCTCAAAAAAAGTGGTGAGAAAGGTGCATTCCGGTAACTCCAAACATGTCCACTTTTGTAGTTGGAGGGCGAGTTATTTTTTGTGTCTTATTTAAATATATGAATTTCATGAATATGAACTTTAGTATAAATGATCATAAGAGAATTGTTTTAAAAAGAAAGTCACAAAAACTCAAAACTGTATGTATATTTGAATAAATTGTTTGTTTATAATTAAAATATTGTAACTCTTATGTTTATATCCAGTAAATAGTTTTTTTCAAATCTAGAAATTAAAACCAACAGAATTGCTAATTATTTTCAAAATAATAATTGTAATTTCTTTATAGGTTAAATATAACAAGAAATATAGCATATTTATGCTTTTAAATTATGGTAAATATTTCATTAAATCCGGGAAAATATTAGAAATTGTTTAATAATTGCCATAACTTATGTAAAACATAGAAATTATATAAAATTGCCTGCTATTAAATTACATTGTAAAAAATTTTTCTCTCAAATCTTGAAAACCGCAAAACTGTATAGCAACCAACATATAAAATAATAAAGAAGCTACAGGAGGGTTTTTTTTTTTTTTCTTTCTTTCTCCGGATGAATGTTAACTTGTCTTAGTATCTCCTTGCTTGACAGTAATATAACTAATTACTATAGCTAGTTTTAAAACAAAATTAAATATATATGGCAATTTTTTTAATATTCAAGAATTTAAATAGATGAAAGGTTACTAAAATTCTTAATTATATCATTTATTTAGTTAAAAGTTGCAATCTTTCTGCAATACTGACTATGTTTGAAAATATAGTAAGATTTTTTTCTAGCATTAAAGTTTCAGGAAATTGTGGTCAAATTAAGCATTTAACAAAAGTACAGGTATTATAAATATTCAACAAAAAAAAGAAAAAACATGTCTACAAATTTTATATCTATTAGCACAAATCAAAAAAGTCACCACTCATAAAATATCCTGGTTATTCTTGGGGAAATTAATAGGCTGTAAATTATTTGAAATGTTTACTTAATCCAGTTACTAGTCGGAAAATTCTTAACTAGATATTAGTTGACAGTCAGTAGAATAGAATATTTCAACAATCATAAGCAAAATCTTACATAATAATATCAAAAAAAATTTTAATCATTTTGTTGTTTATAAATCTGTGTAACAAATCTGCAAATGCAGCATCTCTACTAATAATAAAGAGATACAGAAAGGATCATGTTCACAGTTGAAAGAACAAGGTAAAATGCAGCAAGTTTCATTTTGTTATTGGAGAAAAACTAAATAGTGTTGGGGACAAAGTTTTATTAAAATAATGTTCAAATGCAAGATAATTAAGTAATACATACAAATGTTCCAAAAGAAATAAAACATCTGCTAGTAAATCCTAAACTATGACTATACTGAGGCACGTTTGTGTGTATGTGCACGCGGATGTGCAGACGAATTTATCGCACTTGATAGCTTCTGAAATTTCGGCACACTGGTAGTCCTGATGGTAACTCAATGTACCTGAAGCCTGAATTTAAAAATTTAATCTATAATTTTTTTTATTTCAAGTTTTGTTTTGGGTGAAACAGGATTAGGAGTAGAGAAAGTTTCAACTTGTAAGTTTTGAATGAACAAATGATCAGCCAGAGTGTAAATCTCCAATATTTATCATACAATACTTATCTACAGTCAGAAATGCAATTATTTTATTTGTTCCTTTTTTCCAATAAAATTAGTCTTATAATTCAAAAAGTATATATTCTGTATTTATCTCAATAAATATTTTTAAATAGTTGTTATATGTTTGAATTGAATGTTTAATTTATGCTTTTAAAAAGAAAGTACAGTTTTCTAATGATCTGGTATGCTCTTATATATATATATATAATTCTATGGTTGCAGGGCTTTATTGTTCAATATGCACAAATTAACATGAGCATAGTTTTAAAAAAAAATCATTAAAATCAGATTTTAATTGAAGAATCAGATTTTTTTGAAAAAATGCAAATCGACAACCCTGGGTGCAAGGCTAGATCACTGTGCCCCGCAAACTCGAGCCAGAGTGCAAATACTACTGAGAACATGGGTTAAATAGTTCATCACAAATGAAATTTAAATGTTTTTTGTGAAGAGAATCACATATCATCAAATTATACATAAGGATTTACCTGAAATTATATTCTGCTTAACAAGCTGGTCACCTAAGGTGGTTATTTTAACAATAAAGAAACATTACAAAGATACGACATTATCTCAGTGGAAAATATTTTTTTATTCCTTTTATTCCTTGGTTATCATAAAAAAAGGAACTTGAATTCATGCCATTTGAACGCAGCTTTTTTTCTCAATGTTCGTTCATATAATTTTCAAAATTCCTGAAATACAACCATAATTTTACATTAAATACTGATTTAAATAACTACATAATTCCTTCCATGGTAAAACTGATCAATCTCGGCTATCTTTCATTTAATTCAAATCATAAATTTTGCCCATTTTGATACTGTTTTTCTGATTTTTGGCGCTTATCATTAAGCATTCCTGCAACCGCATAAATCATTACAATAGCTGTACCCAATTTGCCAAACTTCCATAAGCACTACCTCTATCATGAATTCTTCCAAACAACAGTAGAATGAAAATCATGATAAGGGCCCGCCAAAACTGGTGGTTTTAACAAATCCACCTTTCTAATGGCTGATGTAAAAGTAACCTTTACTTCAAATAAAGCTTAATGAAGAACTTTATTGTCCATCTAAAATATTTGTTTAAAGATCTAAATTTATTGGATTTTAAATAAAATCACATTTATTTTCATATTAATTGAAACACTAGAAAATCACCCATCATAGTATGACGAGTTTAAATTGCTTCTTCATTCGGTAGATTTCCCTATTAAATTTGACGTGCTTAACAGATATACATGCTAGAGAAAATGTTTAACATTGATTGAAAAACAAACAAAATAAAACATATGGCTTTTAAGCAGACAGGAAAATATTTTTATTTATGACATTTCTTTATTCAAACCACTTTGGTAAACAAATATTCCCCATGAAGGAGTTTTTTCGTTGTTTAACAATTTATTATAATTCAATAAATCATGAAATTCTCAGTTTGTCAAACGCAAGTCAAAAAAGTTAAATTCTCAAAGGAAATTCTTTTTGAAATCCCTAATCAAAAACAAAGCACTTTCTCCCAAAAAAAATATTATCAAATTATATCACTGATTGTACTAAATAATCTAGATATCAGGAGCGTCTAAACTATATCGCATTAACGAGCATACCACTGACGCGATTACTACTTTCTATTAAAATGAAATTAATTATAATTTAAAATTTCGAATCCATTAATCTTCGCTGTTTTAAATTAAATTTTATATCAATCGATAGCAAATTTACTTCACTATTTTAGAGCTATTAAATTTGTGCTCAGAATGATATAATTACTTTTAAATTTAAAATTACTGAAATTTAAGTTTCAACAATGAAATAATGCTGTTCAATCCGCCTGCAGTGCTATGGCTGAAGTTTTATTGTTGGTGATGTCGGACATTACCGAGAGAGCTGGGCTATTATATTAGTAATAAGAGTTATACTTCAAAAAAAAGTTATACCTATAGTTTCATCATTATCATACCCAGGTTTAACAGCATATAAAAGCACATCAGAAAGGTTTAAATATATATAGTGAAATAAAGACTTTTTTCCAGTGTAGAAGCAAATTCTTGTAAACACTTTCCCATTTTAACTAAGAAATGAATATTATTTCTTTAATAGTTTTATCGACCTCCTATGTAGAAGAAAGATTCCACATCTAATTATATATTAAATGAATAACAAATATATCTTATTAAAGCTAATAAAAAATTTTGGCCATTCTTAAATGACATGCTGAAATTATCCAGGACCCTCAAGATATAAGGTATTCTGCAGTCATGACATTAAAGCAAAAAACTACAAACTTAATAGAAGCAATCTATGAGGGTAATTGTGAAATAAATCACTTGGGAGTAATTTGTAGTGAAATTATAACTGCTCTGCAAATACGTATGCCTTTCTATATATTTTCAACATATTAATTGCGCAGATTTTCCACAAAAAATATCTGCATTTAAAAAAACTTCAATGTATTTGTTTAAATAAATAGCCTGAAGTTTAAAACCGAAAAGAGTTTTAGAACTGATCACTGGTCTTATTAGCAGAGGGAAAAATTTACAATTCAAGATTTTTATTTATACAATTTTAAGTGAATGGATGTCCAAATGACTGTCTTACAATAAATATTACTTGTCTTATAACAAACAAGGTTATCAAGAAGGCACTGGCATCTACTTAAATGTAAATTAAAAATTATTTAAATGGAAAAGAAAAATTAGATGACAAATAAATTCAATAATAAACCCCTGGAGAATCAATACTACAACCATAGAAACTAAACAAAAAAAAAAGCAGATAAAAAATAAAAGTTATGTTATATACTAAAGAATATATTCATACCACAATAACTGCCACTATACCTGAAGAAACTTCTATCATAACATCACTCCAATGATGCTTATAATCAGCAATTCTGATAAGGTTGTATACTGTCATCATTAGCAAGATGAATGAATGAAGGAAGTTTGGTAGCCTATTGACTCGGTAAACCTATGCACGCTTCAAAGAGGTATCTAAAAGAAAACATAGATATTAAGGAAACGTAACATACGGATTAAAAAAAGGGAAAAATTAACAAAAATAGTTATTTTTTTATTACAAAACAATTGTTTGTTTATATTATGATCAAATTAAGTGGTGGACTGGCCAGGTTGCCAGCTTGCCCATGCAAGTGGGCCCTCTTGCTGCTCGGACCCACCTGATCGGATACCCCGAAGCACTTCCGCTGTCAGTAGCGATTTGTGTGTTTAGTCCGGAATTGACCGAGCGCGCATCTCACGCCAACTTGGCAATTTCTTCGCACAGCCTGGCTACAGTGAACCGCTTTTCATTCAGTTTCCCTTCGCCTGTTTCTCACTGTTGCCGCCTGGGGCCCCAGACAAAAAGGCCCCGACGGGTGTCATTTCAATTTGAATAATATTTATGTTAGTAAGTATTTCATCGAATTTTATGAGCTCACTGAGTCTAAAAAAGGAAACAAAATTTCATAAGAATTCAAATATTTTTGGGTAATTAAAGTTTAGTATTACATGTATATGAAGCTTTAATTACAACGCATAGTCTTTTCGCTTTGAGTTGAAAAAATACTGCTTTCAAATGTGGAAAAAAAAATTGCTTCTTTAAATTCATATTCAACAGAAAGAGTAAATGTGTTAATGCGTTTATTCTCATTTGTTTATATTTGCAAAATATTTGTGACTACTCAATTTATTTCCTTATATTTAATTCAATAAAATAGGATATTTATAAGAAATTTAGAAATTTTGTTATAACAATGCATCCAGCGTTGCCATAAAGTACGTCTCTGTTTAATAGACGCCAGCCACAATTTTCATGTAAAAATACCAAGAAATTAATAGTCTATTTAAATCTTTATAATTCCAATAACTGACTGCTTTTTTGAAGACAATATATTTTAAATATTTATTATCTTAAAATATGTTCTTAAAAATGAATTTCTGTATTTCTCGATTTCTTATGCCATTTTAAATTAAAATAAAAAAATGTTAATTCATCTGTCTTGAAAAGAGAGTCAAGAATTATACGTTAGTTCCACTTCTGAATTCTGCAATGGTTTATTTAATATGATTACGCCTCTCTATGAGCAAGAAACATGAAAATAAAGAACATTTTGAACTTGACATTTAGTTTAGCAAGGTCATAACGCTTTCTTTTCATGCAATGAGTATAAAATTTTTATAAATTTAAACTTCTTTGTCGCTTACAAGGTATTTACCAATAAAACATGCAGCACCACCAACCGAAAATACTTGTCATGAATTAATATATACTTTAATTCTAATCAAACTTATAACGGATTATTTAAAAAAAAGCTATCTGGTTCTTTTTAACGGTGATAGTAAAATAATGCTAAAAGAAAGTCCTCAGAACGAGTTTGATTTCTTATTAATCTTCAATTTAAAAAATATGTTGATAAAAAATGGTTGACTATTTTTTCTTTTCTGCTGAATCATGCCTCAAGAATTAAACTTATAAAATGGCTAGACAAAACGGTTTATAACACTTTTTCTTTCAATGAAAAGAGGCATAGATAGTATTGATTTGAAAATTTACGGTTAAATATCAAACGGTTTTTGCATTCCACTTCATACATTTCCAGCATTTAGCATGAACATAATTCCTTTTTAGTGCTTTATGCCCCCACTAATGTTATTAGAAAATAATCGCAGATGCTCAGTAGGCCACAGAAAGCAATTTCTTGGAAAAGAAAAGTTATTTGCAGCTTCCTTCTTTATTCGGCTAATACTAAATTTTTATTTTACCATATGTAAATTCTCAGAACGAATTATTATTAATTAAGATGTAAATTAAATATACTGATTATAAAGCTACATAAACGAGCAATTATAAAATGAAAATTCTATCAATAAACGTAGTTATCACTACAGCATGCATTCAAAACCGTTATTAAAAAACTACTGACGCGAGAAATTTATACAGATTACAGCAAGGCCAAGGAAACCCAACAACAAGTGGGAGAGATCACGCTTCGCTCGCTTTGATGTTTCTGAAGTACCGCCACAAGGAACTACAGATGCCCCACAGTCCCCGTATTTAATTTCAACTCCAATTTGCTCCCTTCCACATGGAAGTAACGCTAATCGCAGGACGAAATTCGTGGTTTATCTGATCAGGGTCCGGGGCTTCTTTTATACATTCAATATGGACCATAGGATATATGTTTGTGCAAGAGAGAGAAAGGGTACTCTCTGCTCTAAAGGAAACTTCCTGTGCCATTTCCAAAACAATAAACAAAATAGCAAGAAGAAATATATATATATATAGTAAATGAAGACATAAAATATCAATTCAGCAATTTACACAAAATATGCATTAAATTACTCCTATCCATAATCATACACTCAAGATGGTAATAAAGAACACTTGATAAAACTATTAGCTAATAATTAACCATACTCTGGAAAAGACAACCTATTTGAAATTCAACAATCAAAGTGGCTAATCAGGGCCTGGGACTAGTTCGTCGACAGTTCAGATTTATTACGCCATTATGTATATGAATAGCATTGTAGATGATCCATTGTCATTGGCAAACTACTATTTGGTGACACAGTCCTCCACTGATCAAATTCTCTGATAAACCTGCAGTCATTCAGTTTCACAAATGGTACAATAAACTTCTTAGAATGAAAGCTTTCTAGTTTCAATTATTTTGCACAAAACCATTAAAAAATATATTTTTAATCCCCAAATTGATGTATGTATTATGTCATGCATTCATTAAATGATCAAGCATTCTTTAAACTATTAAGCTAATATTAGTCATCTATGACAATGTGTAGTTCATTACAAACAATAAAAATCAATTAACATTCCCAAATAATTTATGATCTAGTGGGAATCATTACGAAACACATTTCAAACTGAAAGTGTTACGAATTAAAGAGAAAGCAAAGCAATTTAAGGGGTTTAATTGAAAATATAACTTACCTGCCAGTAAAGACTTAGTAGTGTAAGCAGAAATGATGAAATGTCCTTAGGAAAAGAAAGTCTGCAAAAAAGAAATTCAAAATATAACATCTGGCTAAAAAATAGAATTAAAATTTACATACTGTGATAATTCTAAATTTTTATAATTTATTTAACTGTGTAAGTAAAAGAATTGCAATAAAAATTATAAGCAAATATGTTTGAAATTAAATTAGTGACACTAAGACTACTTTATGCTGGACTTTCATTTTGGAATTTCACTAAGCCATTACAGGAATGACTTAATAAAACTGAAAATGCAACTAAACCGCGTCAAAACATAAATCTGTACTATCTCTTTAACTCTTTCCACAAACAACTAATTCATAAATATTTCAAACAAATTTAAGGTCCAAGTTCACAAACACTCAAAATCCTAATACTTAATAACAGTACTTCAATAAATTATTTAAAAAAGATTTTCTAAATTAGAAACCTCAACAAAAGCAATCAGATTGATAATATATTTTTCCAGAAAATCATAAGAAATACGATTTACCACAATAGATTAATTTATGCAAAAATGAACAGGTTATAAAAAAATTAATGGAAATTGACTTACAATCAAAGCAATGCACAATTTTGACTCAGCCACCTGATGAATTAGCCGTGAAAAACCTTGAATTGCAGAAAGGTCAAAAGAAATAAAACAATTTTTGAAATATAGATGTTCATTTTCATTAAATCAACATGAGGATTAATAGCTTTTAAATATCAAAAAATACACAAGAAAATGCCCATTTAAAAGAAATACAGGAAACATTATAATTTCAGTAAATTTTATGTAAAGCAAAAATTGTGAATCTTGATTAAAAAAAAAAAAAATATTCTAGCATTTAATTCTTGCCAGGCACGTTGTAATATTTTATATTCGTAAAGTGCAATCTAAAATTATTGCTTACTTATTTTATGAAAACCGATAATCTTGAATACAAAAAATTTAATTGTAGAACTTATATATATAGAATGTGTTTTCTAAAAAATCAAAGAATAAACATCAAAATGTAAGGTTTTACATTAAGATCAGCAACATTATTTGTGACAGAACAAGAAAAAATTTGTTAAACCTTATCTCTAAAAAAATCCCCAATTCTTTTAGCATCCATTTCCTACAACTCAAAAAAATATTCCAAGTGACATTTTCATTTTCATAAAGAATCATCTGTCATTTCCATGACAGTAAATAGAAACAAAAGCATAAAACTATAATTCAAGAATTACAAGCCGCATTAAAAAAATAAATCTCTTATTAAACAATTTTAACAATCCTTCTATTATAGCCTTTTGAATTTAGATCAAATTAATATTAATTTAACTTCAATAAATTTTATTTAAAAACTATTAGAGCCATGCTGTTCGAAAAGTCGACTCTCAATAACAAAAAGAGGTTGAGTAATTCCACCTTCCATTTTACGTTCTATAAGTAATATTAACTGTATACTGTTTCAAAATGCCTTCAAAATAACTGCAGTCATATAAGAAAAAATGAAGTAATGTAAAACTAACCCGATTCTCGAATAGCATGTAGGTCTTCCCTGCCACCTTAAAAAATCAGTAATGTAGTCATGTGGATCTCTGTAATGTACAAAGTTAACATTTATTGACAAATCAAGGAAATGGTCTCAACCTGCCTATACTATACTTGGCTACATCCAGAGTAAGCTGGAGACATGGTGTACCAAATAAAACACACCAATTTTTTTTTTTTTTATAAACACACCATATCATTATGAGGTATTGGTTCTAAAAGTACATATATACATGTCCTCTGTTGCCTTTTTTGATCTTGTTTTCATTTGCCCTAGACACATATCTAAAAAAAGATACAGCAAAGGTTTGAAAATTTTCTATCAGATCACAAGATATTTCAAAGTAGATATAAAGGAAGCTTAGGCATGAAAACTATAGTAAACAAACGAGATTAGCTGCATTTAAATGTATCTATGTATTATTAAAAATAAAGTTATATTTTGAAAAGTTACAATTATAATGCATCAATATCATACTTCCATAATTTAACAGCACATGTTAAACACTGAAAGGTTTAAATATGTGCTGAATTTGAATAAATAACTAATAGCAAAAAAGCTCTTAAAAACAGTAAAAAAAAATTCAGTCATTGCACATCAGCTGCAAAGAACTTTAAAAAGTTTTCGTAACTTTGCACTAGCGAATATAATTTGCTAAATCTTTCATTCAATGTTTTTAGACATATATGCATAGAATAAAACAGAATTTCCAGTTTATATATAAATATTGTTACTTTTCATTATCAGACGGTACCAGAACAGTTGAAGAACTGCCAGCAACAATAACATTTCCTGACCTACCAACTATTATAGACATTGCAACTAGAATTTTAATGGAGGGGATCAGGTCATAAAGATTTGTATTACGGGATAAATATCAAAACCTCATGGCTCATGTAAATTTAAATAATTCTAACTTGACCATCCGACAATTAGAATCACAGCGACGCTTCTTCGACAACTTAATAAACACAATAAAACAATTAGCCAAAATATTCTGGCCCCACCAAGGCGAAAGTGGAATGACTACAAAAGCAGTGAAAATTTCCAGCCTGCCAGGAAAGCAATGCTGCCATGTTTTATTTTTAAAAAAGAAATTAAGAACAAAATAGTGATTTAAAAGAAAAAAAAAATCAAGAATTTTATTTAGCTCTAGTGGTTTGGAGCTACAAAGATCCCCCCCCCCTCCCAGATTCACTGGATTATAGATTTTTCTATGGTTAATGTATATTTTCAAAAAGCGTTATAAATACGCAAACATGGGGATTTAATTTTAATTCCAGATTTAGTTCTAAGTGATTCTAGATTTTATATTAATAAATTCATACATTTGTATATATATTTTCTGTTACTTCTTGCATGGAAAACAAATAGAAAAGTAGTGTCTATGATTCTAATGACACTTTATTAGAATTTCTGTAATCTCTTAATCAGGGTTATTCGGTTATTTAAAATATGCTTCTTTAAAAAATATGTTCAAGATCCTGCCATAGTCATTACAATTTGATAGTAAATGCTACATTGATCTCCCAAGACCAATACAAACGTACCGAGATTAAATAGCAACATACACAGAAAGGTTTTGGAAGGTTTAAAACCACTGCTACATGTACCAACGGAGAAAATGCCCAAGTCAACAAAATTGAAAGTTTATCAATGATTATTTTTAACTAATCAGGAGACAGAATGTTTACCTTAACCGCTTTACATTTGTCTCAAGTAAACTCAAATCTCTAAATACCATAGGTTTACAACTAACTCCGGTCCCAAGTGTTAAAAGTATGAAAAGAAAAATTTGTACACAAATACCAAAAATTAATACTTAAAAAAAAATGCATATAAGTAGCTGGTTGCAATGAGACTTAATAATGCAGCAGCCACATTTAACTGGACTAAGTATTACAATAAACAGCAAAAAAATTATACTTTATAGAAAAGAAGCTAGCAATACGCAACTGAACGAAGCATGA
>BGPR01004211.1:48091-73944 GCA_013235015.1 Araneus ventricosus | reverse complement strand
GGGGGGGGGTGGCCCGAAAGGAGAACCCCCTTAGATACTCGAAAATTATTGTTGAATCTTACAGAAAATTATAAAATAAAACTTCAAGAATATTGGAGCAAAATTTTCGAGTTATTTTGCTAAAATTTTTAAACGTCCAGAACTAAAAAATTTCTTATCTCCGCGCGCGCGCGCGAGTCAAGGAATTTTCCCAAACTTTATCTCTTAATAATTCCTATTCTGAAACAAAATTTCATAAGACTGCCATATACATTCTAAAAGGAGTACTATTAGCCCTATCCTAAACCTATTATTTTCCTTTTATAGTTGAGTTGAACGGTTGAGAAACGAGTGAAATTAGGTGTGCCATTAACTGGCACACTTCGATCAAAGGGTTAAATAAATCTCTAATGAGCAACACAATAAAATGCAAAGTATGAGAGACTCCTTTTTTTATAAAATAAATATTGTGAAAGGATGATGTTCACAAAGAAAGAACATAGTAAAATGCAGTGAGTTTCATTTTAACATTGGCGAAAACTAAATAGTGTTGGGGACAACAAATTTTTATATTGCAAAAATGTGCCAATGTAAGATAATTAAGTAATGCATATAAATGCTCCAAAAGATATACAAACATCTACATAGTGCATTTTAAACTATGATCTATACTTATAAAAGGCAATGTTTGCGAACTTGTGCGCAATGTCCAGACGAATCTATCACATTTACAGTCATGAAATTTGGCGCACAGGTAGTCCTGATGGTGACTCAATGCACCTTGAAGCCTGAATTTAAAATTTTATCTAGAATTTTTTTTTTTATTTAATGTTTTGGGTCAAACAGATTAGGAGTAGAGAAAGCTTCAAAACTTGTGTTTGTAATGAAACAAATGAAGAGCCGAGTGTAAAATTTCATAATATTCTAACCTACAATAATATATCTATAGACAAGAAATGACAATTTTTATTATATTGTTCCTATTTTCCTTAATAAAATTGTCTTATATTTTAAAAGTATATTATTCTTATATTTTAGTTCACAAATATTTTTTAAATAGTTGTTACATTTTTGAATTAAATTTTTTGATTTTTTTTAAAGAAAGTACACCTTAATGACTGGTATGTTGTTATATATATATATATATAAGTCTATGACTGTAACGCTCATTGTCTAATATACAAATGTTAAATATATATATATATATATAGTTTTTAAAAAAATCATTAAAATCAAAAAAATCTTGATTTAAATCAAAAAAATCCGATTTCAATCAAATAAATCGATTTTTTTGAAAAAAATCAAAAAAATCGACAACCCTGGTGGCAACAGAACCTGGAAATCAGGGAAATTTGTAAAAATATCTAAAAATCGGGGGAAATTAATAGTTAGTTGAGCTATTGTCTATAAATTAGTATCTTATGTCTAGCATTATTTGTAATAATAAATGGAATTTAAAAAAGAAACATTCATTTATAAAAGCATAAGTTTTTTATTAGAGCAATAAATTTCTTATGATTTGTTAAGGAATAAAGATTTGAAGTAATATTTTGGCAGTTTCTCTTGTTTAAATCATTGCTAAAATATATATTTTTAGGTACGTATAATTATACTATTTGTATATTTATGCTGCAACATGTTATTCTGGTACGCATGCAAAGAGCACTAATTAGTTATTGAACTGTTTTAAAGTTTTGAGCAAAGATCATAATAACATTTACTATTAATATAATTTAACTTGTGTAGCAAAGAGTCGTTTTAATGTTTCTTAGAATTCTTTGCTTCTAAAACTGCATAAGTATTTTGTTAAAATTTGCAGTATTTGTTTACATACAAGAAATTTAATATACTGTTTTAATAGATTTTTTTAGGATGTTATTCCATTTTTTTAAAAATTAAATTTCATAAAAAAATACTTTTTCATATTAAATAACTTGTGAAAGTGTTTTTAATAATGTATATTGTACACATATAGTGATTCTGAGTAGGGAGAAAGCCAGGAAACTAATATAATTAGTAGCCATAAATCAGGGAAATGTTGCAAGTTTAGTAAGGGAAATCAGGGAAATTTTTTTCACAGTTTCTGTAGCCACCCTGTATGAGCATTTTGGATGCAAATCATATTTAAGTAGTAGTTTCTTGAACCTTACATTTTTGGAATGCTGTTCCACTTCACTAGTGATATTTTCTCCATATATAGATTTCCAAACTTGAAAATCTCTCTTTATCTGATAGAAATGGTATATACTTAATTGGCTATTATACTATTTAAGGCTGTCTAAATGTATCTTGTTAAACAAATTTACATTGCTGTGGAGGGCTTTATAATTTTTGGTGTTCAGATAATCTAAATATGTAACTTCTTGGAAGTAATTGTTCTACTTTGAATGAATAAACTGTACAGTCTTGCTCCTTATCTTGGGTACTTAGAACTTTTATGAAAAGGATCTGAGACTTTTATTCTCTTGGTTAAGAGGCTGGCAAGTTATTGCTGTGTTGTATTTAACAAAGATTGTTTCATAAACCCTTATTGAAGATCGCTTTTTATCCCCAATCTGGTTATGAAGACATTTAATGCATTTGCTGCAGTGTGAAGATATATTAATAGTTAACTCTCCATTAGTCATGTGGGATACAAGCGTCTCGAAATGCTGCACTCTAAATTCTATGAAATGTTTAAAGGTCGCATTTCTAGCACCTATCCTTGAAACACTCTCCGACAATATCATTCATTCAAATTAGAAATCCAAATGCATGGGAGATAAGAAAATACAATAGGCGTAACCTATGCAACAAGAATTTGCAATTGATCATTCTTATGCTAATTCTGTAGCAATGCTTCCTGTATAAAATACTGGAACTTTGCTTAGTTTAATTTTTTAAATAATATCTTGTTCTAAAAAACTAGTATAACAGCAAATAACTGGTTTTCTAGTTTCGAACTTGGGAAAA
The DNA here is from genome assembly GCA_013235015.1 of Araneus ventricosus. Lineage (NCBI taxonomy): Eukaryota > Metazoa > Arthropoda > Arachnida > Araneae > Araneidae > Araneus > Araneus ventricosus. The sequence continues at coordinate 71,013 of BGPR01004211.1, read as the reverse complement.
AGTGAAATGAGATTAACTACTTTGTCAATAAAATTCATTTAAATAAGTGGGAATTATGACCAAATAAGTAATGTGAATATTTGGTGCTATGCTTTCATAATTATTTACAAGGTACTTTTCAGTTCTTATTGACTAGGTGATAAAAAAAGACTGTTGTTGCATTTTATAACAAAAGGGTGATGTTATAGATCAGCATATGCCAGAAAAATATCTGAAGAAATACTTAGCATTGGATTATTTTTCTTTCTTGAAATCTTTAAAACAATTACTATTGATGCTTTTCTAATTTTCAATCAAGAAGGATATGAAATTACTTGCTGCCATTGAAAATTTCAGTTAAATACTTATCTTTCAAATTTTGTGCAGAGCAGCCAATACCTGCCTTCCAATAGAATTTTTTAAAAATCATATACTAGAAATCAACGGTACAGGACCAAAAAACAGCAAAGTCAATGAGTAATAAAGGTAGATACAAATATTGTGGAAGAACTGGGGGACAAAACTACACAAAGATATGGTCATTTATACTGTAATCGGGACTCGTAAATATTTAAAAGTATGTAAAATGTTGCGATTTTTATAGATTATACTTACTATTTATAGATTATACTTTTTTTTTTCTGCATTTCTTGGACATTTATTCAATTTTTAACCGATATCTTTCCGGGGGGAGGAGAGATTGGGGACATGTACCCCATGCACCTGACCGTGTAACAAAATTTCACGTGTATAACACGAGGTTACAAACAAAATCTGCACACCATGTGCAAATTTTGCATATGGTTGGTTCCAAGCAGGGATGAGATTCTTCCGCTTTTTTGTTATTTTGAAGAAATTCCGCTTTTTTTTTGTCTTTTTTCTCTGAAAATTGAAAATTCCGCTTTCACACAAAGAAAAGAAACCTTCCTATCTAATGTTTTCGAAAGAAAATTCTGGGAAAATATGCTCGACCATGCGGCTTAACTTAACTACACTGTCTAGGAAATTAGCCGATTCATCTTCTGACGAATCAACATTATATCGGCAAGCTCTACAAGGATGAACATACGAACATTCAAAGTATTAATTACCACCTTTTTGCAGAAAACAAAACCTCTGTCATATTTTGCAAAAAAAAAAAAAAAAAATGCATGAACATGTTGAAAAAATAATTAATACAGCTGCCCTAAAAGATTAGAAAAAATGGAACAAAAACAAATAAATAAACTACATGAAACTCCTGTCAGAAGAGGCAGCTAAAGAGCTGTGTGCAAATGCAACAAAAAAGCAGAGAATAAGACAAATAAAACATGATTTACCTAGGCATTCTAGAGATAGTGTAGTCCCGACAACTATGCCAGTAATTAAACAGAGAGATACTAATGAAGACTGCAAAAACTTTAGCCTCTACTGAAAATAAACTTGCAGAGGATGCAAACACATCCTTTATTGTAGAAAAATCTATCAAAGATAGGAGCCCTCCAAAACAAGGGGTGAAGCGTGTTAATGGAGATCTGTTACCAACAAAAGCCACACAATTAAAAAAGAAAACCACTTCTTGAACAATTAAGGAAATGTTTCAAATAACGATAATGCTAAATGAATCTGTCATTGTAACTGTACAATATCTCGACCCCTCTTGCTTTATAAGGTTGTCATTGTGCTGTTTTTTTGCAAAAATATATAAAAATAAAACAGAAATCAGTATATGATACATTATTATAATTTATAAAGAGCTAATACACTTTACACAATTGCATGAAGCAAAAGGAATTATTTGTCCTTATTTATATTTATTTTTTGAGTTAACTTTTATCAAATGGCTATTAAATATAATTCTTCTCAGACTTCTGTTGGGTGTATGTTGAATCTCGGTGATGTACAGTTGGTAAATATGTTTTAATGTCTAAATTGTATTTTCTGATGCACCTGATGATGTGTTAAACTTGTTTGTTAACTTTTAATGTGAATGATTTAATAATAATTTAATATTCTTTTTCTTATTTATACATACTGAATTATAAATTAAGTTGTTAATTATTATAGTGTAATATTTTCATCATGTTGCGATTTCTGTTTTACTTCTTAAAACATCTTTCGCGTATAAATTATGGTACAAATATGCTCGCGTATGATTTCAGTCTTTTTGTTTTTTTGCCAATCTCATCCCTGTTCCAAGGCGAAAGGATTTAGAATTTGTAGGATGTTGCGTAATTCTGCCGAAAGCCATTCAGCATCCGAGTGATGTACCGACATTTTGCCGCGCTTTTGGTCAAAGTTCAGCATTGGGAGGAATGTATTCTTTTTTTCCTCCTTCCATCCAATCGGAATGCAGAATAAATTCTGATTGGATGGAAATCATCCATGAATTCACGACAAAATTCGTTAGCTCTCCATAAAGGAAGCCATTTGATTTTCGCATTCTTTTTAATATTCTTTTATTCGTTTTTGTGAGTTATTTCAATTTAATTTTTGTTAGACAAACGTTAGAGAATGAAAACTATCAACAGGATGGCGACTATTGTTTCCAATAGTCCAAAACAGCGGGATATAGATAAAAATGAAAATAACAAATTCCGGTGCGACTAGCTAGAAAGAGAAAAAAAAATTAACTTAAAACTTAGCGAAAGGCAAACTGATGCATCTGTTGGAGAAAGTATGAAGAAGGTTGATGTCAGTGGAAAAGTGTTGTGCATTCTTTGTAATGACTGTAGACATGACACATTTCCGCGGATATCGGCATCGGATTTTACGATTCTTGGGATCTATGCAAGTCTGCATTAAAACTTTTGTTAATATGTTAGGGGATGGGGTAAAAAAAGAGTGAAGCACGCAAACAAAAACTGCGCTGCATGTGCACATTCAGCATAATATCCGATTTGATAGATAAAAGATCGGGAAACAATGCATATTGAAACATTCTTCAATACAAAATGAGCAAAGAGCAGTCTGCTGTCGAGTATGTTCAAAAATTTAGAATTGATTATTTTAGAAATTTAGTGTTCAAAAATTTAGAATTGATTATTTTAGAAATTTAGATTTGGTATGATGATATTGATAGTAACGTCTGAAAAAATGTAAAGTCATCGAGCACATGCTACCAGGTGGAACTTGATAGTAAGAAAATAACATTGGAGAAAAACAATAAAGAAAATGCCCCCATGAAAGAAAGACAGAAATAAAAAAAATTTGAAAATAGCAGATTGAAGCATGAAAGAAGGCTTGAACTGTTATCTCAAAAAATAAAAAAAAGGGTTAAAAATACTGTATAAAAAAAGTTTTTGCATGACCAGAATTTTTTTTAGTGAGATTGTTTATCATAGTTTTTATTTTAACAAAACTTCCTGCTAGTTTTTATTTTTAATCCATTAATTTTCTTTTATACTTATAATAATTCTACAATATTTTTAATATTTCAAGCACTTTTTGTATAAATTTATTCATTTTATGGTTCAATTAATCATACTTATTAATTTTCGCTGTTTATGTTTGGCATGATAAATTATTTTTGAAGTTCAGCTTTTTTTGTTCCAAGCCTGCATCATGTCTGTATAAGTATATAATAATTAATCAATGAAGATAACTAGTAATTACTGATAATTAGTTTATTCTTTTCTACAAGTTATTGAAACGATTTTTATGAAAATTCTAAATGTCTTTAACAGCTCCATTCAACATTGTTTTATAATGTATATTATTCTAAACAATAACAGCTGTAAAGAACTTTTTACAAGATAATAAAAGTTTGCAGTGCAGAACTTTGGACAAAATGCATTATTTGGTGCAGATATGCTATTTCCAGGATTTCATCTCTTGCAAAAAAATTCTTTATTTTTAGAAAAAGCCAATTAGCACCAAAAAAGTTGAAATGTTTCAGTTTTCATTAACTAATGTTGCATTTTATTTAATTAGAGCTATATGGAATTATTAATCAATGCTATAAATATATTTTTATTTGAACTTCATGCATACTTCTTGTTTAAATACATTTGAAATATAATGCAGGAATTCTATAAAAGGATTAAATAAATTTGAATGAAGCGTCAAATTACAATTTTTGTTGAAAGTAAGGAATATAATTTTCAACTTTTATTAATTGCATGCTCCTGTTATGTAAAAGTCTACAAGTGGCATAACATTCATGTATGCATAAATTAATATACATTTCATGCCAATTTGCAAAAAACAGCTTGTTGCATACCCTAAATCAGAAATTGAGTTTAGGTACAAAATTTTCTGTTTGTTTTTTTACAAGTAGAATTTTATGTGGCGTTTTAATCCTCCTAGCAGCGGAGACGGCTTTTTCTGTTTTTCAATGTTCAACTCAAAACTAGATAAAGAAAATATAAACATAAATATGGATTAACATCCATGGATAAAGTAGCCTTGAGATTTCAGAGATATGATTGAATGCAAAAAAGATTTGTTTATTCATTTTAAAAGCCAAGTTCACTAACCTGAAAGTTATACAATCAAAACAACGGTGCTCGGGGGATTAATTATTAATTTGACATTAATATAGTAATTGTATGGTATAATGAAGGATTTGAAAAACCTTGGTGACTATGAAAAAAATCTCTCATGAAGTTCATATATTTTTAAATAAATTACTGTTGTCATCAAATTTTAATAACGCCTAAAGAAAGGAAGCCAAATTTTTAAACAGTCGCAACAGAATAACACTCATTTGAGTTTAATGAATTGGCATGTTATTAATTTAATTTGCTTCTTTCAAAAGCTTTGTAAAATCTAAAAATGATGCAATTTCAAGGAATAGACTGATTTATTGAAGCTTTGGGCACAGTTACAAATTTTGATCAGTTTATGAATACATTGCTTATGAATATCAAAGAAATTTCATTGATACAAAAGTAGAGTAATATATATACATATATTATCACATGACTGATTGGCGATGGTTTATAAATTGCTGCCAAATAAATTTAAACCAGCAATCTCATTTAAATTCAATTTATGCAATATTTTAGAAATGAAGTTTAGAAATTCATACATGTAAAAAACAAAAATGCTTTCATATTATGAATAATAGAAATATAAATTAAAATGTAAAAATTATAAATAAGAAACAGAAGATTTAAACAAAAAACTATGACAATATACCTTTTTGCATGCTCAATGCAACAGCATCAAGTGATTGCATCAACAAAAGAATTACAACAATTAATATTTAAAACGCATAAAATAGATAAATTACATAAAATAGAATTTTGAAAAATCTTATCTTAATTATAACACTTAATCTTAATTATATAATACTAAGAGTTTTTAATTAAGTTTTAATTAATTTTTACTTATTAATTTATAGTTAATATCTTTGGTAAATTTTGATAATTATAACTGTTCATATTATGAAACTGCTTGGTCAACCTTCTGGTTCTTAAGACCATTGGAACAGAGGGACCTCAAAATATGGGAGCACCCGAATTCCTCTTTTCAAAGATAAGGGAAATTCACCCCCCCCCCCCTCAAAAACCACAATGACAACTGGCACTCTCCGAATTCTAAGAAAACCCCTCTTGTTTCCGAAACCATTCTGGGCGAGCCACTCTTAACGAAAGGGGGTGGAAACTTGACAGGGATATTCGGACAATTGCTGTCATTTGCTTGTAAAGACATTTGGGACGTTCCTGTATCGTAAGAGTTAATAAATACCACATGGAAAAATGAATATTCCCTTCGATTATACTGATGCCCAATCTGTCTAAAGGATACAAGATAAAAATATTTTCTTAGCAAAAAAGATTTTTACTTATTTGCAAATAAAAATCAAATCAATTTTAAATGCAACTCAAATGCATATTACATTTAATTTTGATTTCCACATAAAACTAGCTGCACAAGTTTTTTTTTTTTTTTTCACACAGAATTTTACATTGATTTTTACCATCATTCAATCTAATTTCATTTATAATAAACATGATACAAAATGCCACTCACATATATATAATAATTATTGCACAGTAACAAAGGGAAACACAGAAAATAAAGTCTTAACACCAAACAGAGTATGCAAAATAGTACACATTTTTTCAACATGAAGAAAAGTTTTATGCAAAATATAGCAATATTAAATATTTAAAAATATGCATTGTGAATATATATGTATCTATATTTAGTAAATATGAAAACTAATGGTTTGTAGAGTAAACAGACTAGATATTAACATTTGTTTCTCGAGAAATCTAATGAACGCAGGATGCATGTTTGTAAAACACTTCCACCAAATAATCTATAACTACGTCAAAGCAGAAAACAACATATTAAAAGAAGCATAACTGCGTATATATAAATAGAATTTAATAAGGTCGATGTAATTTTATAATGATTATTAAATTATTTGAGGATAAACAATGTCAAAATAGGAAATACAGGAGTCCAAAACATAAAAATTTGTACACAATAATTAAACATAAAAGTGATAAAAATAAATACAATATCAATATGCTGCCTTTGAGTTAATATTTCAACATCTTTTAAAAATTTTATCTATAAATTAGTAACACCTCAGTAACTTCACTGAGAAGAATAACAATATATTTCAAATATATTTAACATTATTTCGATTCTAATTAAGTATGCTCCGAATGCATTATGTATCTCCTTTTACCGAGTTTCAGGAATATTATCCATTGTGTTGTAATTGGCTACTGGAGTATCAATTGCAATGTTTTGTAATGTTATGTCTTCATCTTTTTCTTTGTGCTTACTGAAGAAATCCGACACATAAAATGTCTGCAAAATAAAAATGAGTAAAATAAAAGAATGTCCAACTAAACAATAAAAATTATTTTTATTATCAGCTTTGCATCAAACACACGACTGATTTGTAATGCTAGATAAAAAAAACATTAACATAGTAGCTTTTCTAATTAATATCAAAAGAAGCTTCCTAACATGTATATAATTCTCATTCTAACCACTTTCCTACTTGGCTAAATTTTCATTGCAATTCCGTATAAGAAAAGTCTTGGGTTTTGTTGAGTTTTTTTTTTTTTGTGGGGGTGGGGAGGATCAAAATGTTAACTTTTGAATATTTACAAATTATAGAAATCAATGTTTCTCTTGTACGAAAGTAGTGAGAAAATATAACATAAAAAATGCTACTTCAATAAAATTACTTAGAACTAAAATAAGACCATATCAAAAACTCTAATATCTTTCACAAATAAATTATACAGTTGAACCCTGGAAATCCGAACCCCGATAATTCAAACAACTTTTTTTAGTTTTCTGAAAACTTCTTACTAAAAAATGAAGGGAAAATAACAAAAACAAATCTAATGATTAGTCCTAGCTTAAAAGAAGTATTTGAAGTGGTCTTTAAGAATGAATACAGCACCTTAATTAGTAGAAACAAACTGAGATTCTGTTTCTACCCTCAACTTGTTTGCCACAGTACCGTGTGAATCGCCGCATGCTGTTTCCGTACGCTTTCACACAGCACCCAATCAATATACTCTACTGCATTTGGCATATCAAGAGTATTTTACCGAATTTTCCAGATAATCTGAACAGAGGTCAGCCCCAATTAGTTCGGATTACCAGGGTTTACTGTATGTAACACTTTCCTAAAACTGATGGATAACTGAAATAAAGTATTAATCTTTCAATTTTTAAACCAAATGAAACAGCAAATATAAAAGTGTTCTTTAGGATATGAAAAAAGGTCAGAATTAGCACAAATTAATAATGCACAAAAATTTTTCTCTGCCAATTACTTTTAACTTCAAGAAACTATCTCTTTTTAAAAATAAATTATACTAATTTTACTACCTAAAGAGATTTTCCAGTCAAATAGCCTAGAATCAAATTTTATTAAATGTTTATTCATGGGATTTACACAGTAGCAGAAAGAAATAACACCAGACTAAAGGACTTTCCGGGGATACAGAAAGTTTTGAAAGAAGGGGAAAACAATTTCAACTATGAGCCATATTTCAACAATATCGCAAAATTTCATTATAAGTACCAATCTTGTAGGTCTAAGCATACAGAACAACAGTAACCTGTTTGGAGAGTTCTGCCCATTTTGATGTTAAGCTATTACTTTGCATAAACCACACACTCACAATTCAAAGTACAATTATAGAAAAAGACAGCTAAAATTAACATTATACAGGAAATTTTAATGCATCTCAAGGCCTTATCACTTGGGTTCTTTGCGAGCTGCCATTTCCAAGAGCAAAAACGACATTATCTCAAAAAAGTGGTGGAGAAAGGTGCATTCCAATCTGGTAACTCCAAACATGTCCACTTTTGTAGTTGGAGGGCGAGTTATTGCTTCTTTTTGTGTCTTATTTAAATATATGAATTTCATGAATATGAACTTTAGTATAAATGATCAAGAGAATTGTTTTAAAAAGAAAAAGTCACAAAAACTCAAAACTGTATGTATATTTGAATAAATTGCTTGTTATATAATTAAAAATATTAAAAATTTTATGTTTATATCCAGTAAATATTTTTTTCAAATCTTAGAAATTAAAACCGTCATAATTGCCATCATTTTCTAAAATAATACTGTAATTTTATAGGTTAAATATAACATGAAATATAGTATATTTATGCTTTAAAATCATGGTAAATATTTTCATTAAATCCTGAAAATATTAGAAATTGTTTAATAATTGCCATAACTTATGTAAAATTATTAGAAATTATATAAAAATTGCCTGCTATTAAATTACTGTAAAAAATTTTTCTCTAAATCTTGAAAACCGTGCAAAACTGTATAGCAACCAACATATATGTACAATAAAGAAATAGCAGGGAGGGTTTTTTTTTTTTTTTTTCTTTTCTTTCTCCGATTGAATGTTAACTGTTCTAGTATCTCCTTGCTTGACAGTAATATAACCAATTTACTATAGCTAGTTTCTAAACAAAATTAAATATAAGGCGGCAATTTTTTGCAATATTCAAGAATTTAAACAGATGAAAGGTTACTAAAATTTAATTACATCATTTATTTAGTTAAAAGTTGCACCTTTCTGCAATACTGACTTATGTTTAGAAAAGGCAGTAAGATTTTTTTCTAGTATTAAAGTTTGTAAAAATTGTAGTCAAATTAAGCATTTAACAAAAAGAACAGGTGGTTATAAATATTCAAATAAAAAAAAGAAAAAACTATATGTCTACAAATTTTATATCTATTGGCACAAATCAAAAGTCACTCATCATAAAATATCCTGGTTATTCTTTGGGGAAATTAATATAAGCTGTAAATTATTTGAAATGTTACTCAATCCAGTTACTAGTTTGTACCTAACTAGATATTTAGTTGAGCAGTCAGTAGAATATAATATTTCAACAATCATATGCAAAATCTAGCATAATAATATCAAAAAATTTTAATCATTTTGTTGTTTATAATCTTAAAATAAATCTTGTAAATGCAGCATCTCTACTAATAATAAAGGAGATATTGTGAAAGGATCATGTTCACAAAGAAAGAACATAGTAAAATGCAGCAAGTTTCATTTTATTATTGGAGAAAACTAAATAGTGTTGGGGACAACAAAGTTTTTATATTGCAATAATGTTCAAATGCAAGATAATTAAGTAATACATACAAATGTTCCAAAAGAAATACAAACATCTACATAGTGCAACTTAAACTATGATCTATAATTATAAAAGGCAATGTTTGTGTGTGTATGTGCACGTGATGTGCAGACGAATTTATCGCACTTACAGTCATGAAATTTGGCACACTGGTAGTCCTGATGGTAACTCAATGTACCTCGAAGCCTGAATTTAAAAATTTAATCTATAATTTTTTTTATTTCAAGTTTTGTTTTGGGTGAAACAGATTAGGAGTAGAGAAAGCTTCAACTTGTGTTTTAATGAAACAAATGATCAGCTGAGTGTAAAATCCTCCAATATTCTATCATACAATAATTTATCTATAGTCAAGAAATGTAATCTTTATTTTATTTGTTCCTTTTTTCCTTAATAAAATTGTCTTATAATTCAAAAGTATATTATTCTGTATATTTATCTCACAAATATTTTTTAAATAGTTGTTATATGTTTGAATTAAATGTTTTTAATTTATGTTTTTTAAAAAAGAAAGTACAGTTTAATGACTGGTATGCTCTTATATATATATATATAATTCTATGGTTGCAGGGCTTATTGTCTAATATACAAATGTTAAATATATATATAGTTTTAAAAAAATCATTAAAATCAGATTTTGAATTAAATAAATCGATTTTTTTGAAAAAAATAAAAAAAATCGACAACCCTGGGTGCAAGGCTAGATCACTGTATGCCCCAAACTCGGAGCCAGGAGTGCAATACTACTGAAAGAACATGGGTTAAATGTCTATCACAAATGAAATTTAAAATTACTTTGTGAAGAGAATCAAGAATATCAAATTATACATAAAGGATTTAATTGAAATTATATTCCTGGCGAACAAGCTGGTCACCGAAGGTGGTTACTTTAACAATAAAAGAAACATATTACAAAGATAATGACACATCCTCAGTGGAAAATATTTTTTTATTCCTTTTATTCCTTGTTATCATAAAAAAGGGAACTTGAATTCATGCCATTTGAACGGCAGCTTTTTTTCTCAATGTTCATATAATTTTCAAAATTCCCTGAAATACAACTATATAATTTACATTAAATACTGATTTAAATAACTACATAATTCCTTCATGGCAAAACTGATCAATCTCGGCTATCTTTCATTTGTTCAAATCATAAATTTTGCCTCCATTTTGATACTGTTTTTCTGATTTTGGTGCTTATCACAGCATTCTTGCAAACTGCATAATCATTACAGTTGTACCCAATTTGCCAAACTTCCATAAGCAACAATTTAACATGAATTTCTTCCAAACAGTAGAATGAAAATCATGATAAGCAAATTCGCCAAAACTGGTGGTTTTTAACAAATCCACCTTTCTAATGGCTGGCTTTAACTCCTTTTTATCAAATAGCTTAATGAAGAACTTTTATTGTCCATCTTTAAATATTTTGTTTAAAGACGAAATTTATTGGATTTTAAATAAAAATCACATTTATTTTCATATTAATTGAAACACTAGAAAATCACCCATCATAGTATGACGAGCGCAAATTGCTTCTTCATTCGAGAGATTTCCCATTAAATTTGACGTGTTTAAATAGATATACATGCGAGAGAAATGTTTAACATTGATTGAAAACAAACAAAATAAACATATGTTTTATGACAGGAAATATTTTTTATTTACATATTTCTTTATTCAAAACCATCTTGGTAAACAACATTCCATGTGAAGTATTTTTCGTTGTTTAACAATTTTATTATAATTCAATAACCATGAAATTCTCAGTTTGTCAAACGCAAGTCAAAAGTTAAAATTTCAAAGGAATTCTTTTTTGAAATCCTAATCAAAACAAAGCACTTCTCTCCCAAAAAATATTATCAAATTATATCATCATGATTGCACTAAATAATCAGATACATCGTGGCGTCCAAACTATATCGCACACGATATACCACTGACGCGATTTACTACTTTCTATTAAAAAATGGAAATTAATATAATTTAAAATTTCTCGGGAACTATTGACCACAGCGAAATAAATTTTATATCAATCGATAGCAAATTTTACTTCACTATTTTAGAGCTATTAAATTTGAAATTAGAATGACAATTACTTTTTTAAATTTAAAATTACTGAAATTTAAGTTCTCTAACAATGAAATAATGCTGTTCAACGTCTTGCAGTGCTATGGCGCGAGTTTTATTGCTGGTGATGTCGGAGCATTACCGAGAGAGCTGGGCTATTATATTAGTAATAAGAGTTATACTTGAAAAAGTTACAATTTATAATGCATCATTATCATACTTCCATAATTTAACAGCATATAAAGCACATCAGAAAGGTTTAAATATATATAGTGAAATAAAGACTTTTTTTCCAGTGTAGAAGTAAATTTGTAAACACTTTCCCATTTAACTAAGAATGAATATTATTTCTTTAATATTTTATCGACCTCCTATGTAGAAGAAATATTCCACATCTAATTATAATAAAATGTGAATAAATAAAATATATCTTATTAAAGCTAATAAAATTTGGCCATTCTTAAAATGACAATGCTTTTAGCCTATCCAGGGACTTAAGATATAAGGTATTCTGCAGTCATGAGACATTAAAGCAAAAACTACAAACTTAATAGTAGGCAATCTATGAGGGGTAATTGTGAAATAAATCACTTGGAGTAATTTATGAAATTATAACTGCTCTTGCAACATGCATGCCTTTCTATATATTTTCAACATATTAATTGGCAGATTTTCCACAAAAAAATTACTCCAGCATTTAAAACTTCAATGTATTTGTTTAAATAAATAGCCTGAAGTTTAAAAACTGAAAAGAGGTTTTTAGAACTGATCACTGGTCTATTAGCAGAGGGAAAATTTACAATTCAAGATTTTTATTTATACAATTTTTAAGAATGGACAACTAAATGATCATTCAATAAATATTAATTTGTCTTATAACAAACACATTATCAAGAAGCACTGGCATTCATTTAACAAATTAAAAATTATTTCAAATGGAAAGAAAAAATTAGATAGACAAATAAATTAATAATAAACCCTTCTGGAGAATCAATAATTAAGAACTATAGAAACTAAACAAAAAGCAGATAAAAATAAAGTTATGTTATATACTAAAGAATATTCATACCACAATAACTGCCACTAGAGCACCTTGAAGAAATCCTATCATAACATCACTCCAATGATGCTTATAATCAGCAATTCTTGATAAGGCTGTATACCATGTCATCATTAGCAAGATGAATTGAATGAAGGGTTTAAGTAGCCTATTGACTCTGCAACCCATGCACGCCTGAAGATATATCTAAAAAGAAAACATAGATATTAAGGAAACTGCAATACACGGACAAAAGGAAAATTAACAAAAATAGTTATTTTTTTATTACAAAACAATTGTTTGTTTATATTATGATCAAATTAAGTGGTGGACTGGCCAGGTTGCCAGCTTGCCCAATAGCAAGTGGGCCCTCTTAAGGCTCGGACCCACGATCGGATAATCCCCGAGCTACTCGCGTCGTAAAGGATTTGTGGTTAGTCCGAATTGGACCAGATGCGCCATTCCCACGACGCGTAACTTGGCAAATTTTCTTCGCGCCGTCTGGCCAGTGAACCGCTTTTCATCGAGTTTCCCTTCGCTCTGTTTCTCACCAAGCGCGCGCCTGGGGCCCCCGAGAAGAAAAGGGCCCCGACGGTGTCATTTCAATTTTGAATAATATTTAATAGTAAGCATTTCATCGAATTTTATGAGCTCACTGAGCTCCAAAAAGGAAACAAAATTTCATAAGAATTCGAAATATTTTTGGGTACTGAAGTTTAGTATTACATGTATAGCTTTTTTAATTACAACGCAGGTCTTTTCGTTTGAGTTGAAAATAATGTTTTCGAAATGTGAAAAAAAAAATTGCTTCTTTAAATTCATATTCAACAGAAAGAGTAAATGTGTTAGTCAGTGTTCTATTCTCATTTGTTATATTTGCAAAGATTGTGACTACCAATTTATTTCCTTATATTTAATTCAATAAAAATAGGATATGGCGTACAAGAAATGAAATTTTTGTTATAACAATGCATCTGAAGCGTTGCTATTAAAGCATGCCCTGTTTAATATCCAACACAATTTTCATGTAAAAATAACAAGAAATTAATAGTCTATTTAAATCTTATAATTCCAACAACTGACCGTTTTTTGAAGACAATATATTTTTAAATATTTATTATCTTAAAAAATATGTTCTTAAAATGAATTTCTGTATTTCTCGATTTCTTGCGTTTTCATTTTTTAAACTAAAATAAAAATGTTAATTATCTGTCTTGAAAAGAGAGTCAAGAATTATTGTTAAGTTCAATTCCCTGAATTTCTGCAATGGCTTATTTAATATGATTACGCCTCTCTCTATATATGAAACATGAAGTACTAAAGAACATTTGAACTTGACATTTAGTTTATAAGAAGTCATAATCGCTTTCTTTCGATGCAATGAGTATAAAATTTTTATAAATTTAAACTTTGTCGCTTTACAAGGTATTTAATAAACATGCAGCAATTCATCAAACTTAAAAAATAATTTACCGTTTAGAATTAATATATAATTTTAATTCTAATCAAACTTATAATGGATTATTTAAAAAAAGCTATCTGGTTCTTTAACGTATAGTAAAATAATGCTAAAAAGTCTCAGAATGAGTTTGATTTCTTATTAATCTTCAATTTAAAAATATGTTGATAAAAATGGCTTGGATCATTTTTTTTCTTTGTTGCATGAATTCATGCCTCAAGAATTTTTTAAAACTTATAAAATGGCGAGACAAAACGGTTTATAACACTTTTCTTCTTCAATGAAAAGAGGCATAGATAGTATGCTGATTTGAAAATTTAATATTAAATATCAAATTTGTTTTTGCATTCCCATTTCATATTACTTCAGTATTTAGCATGAACATAATTCTTTTTAGTGCTTTATGCCTCACTAATGTTATTAGAAAATAATCGTGATGTGTTCAGTAGTAATACAGAAAGCAATTTTGGAAAGAAAAAGTTATTTGCAGCTTCCTTTTATTCGATAATAATTAAATTTTGATTTACCATATGCAAATTTCGAAATCTTAATTATTATTAATTAAGATGTAAATTAAATATACTGATTATAAAGTTACATAACGTAGCAATTATAAAATGAAAATTTATCAATAAAAATGTAGTTATCATCATTAAAAGTATGCATTCGAAACTGTTAAAAAACTACGACGCGAGAACAGAGCACAGATTACAGCAGGCCAAGGAAACCCGAACAACAAGGGGGAAGAGATCGCGTCGCTTCGTTCTCGCGCCTTTGATGTTTCAGCTTTTTACCGCCGCCACGCGGGTAACCACAGATGCCCTTACAAGTCCCCGAGCGACTTCGAACCTACCTGTTCCCATGGCGGGAAGTAACGCACACCGCAGACGAAATCTGTGGTTTATCTGATCGTGGGTCCGGGGCTTTATACATACTACAATATGGACCCATAGGATATATGTTTGTGCAAGAGAGAGAAAGGGTACTCTCTTGCTCTAGCAAACTTCCTGTGCCATTTCCAAAACAAATAAACAAAATAGCAAGAAGAAATATATATATATATATAGTAAATAAAGACATAAAATATCAATTCAGCAATTTACACAAACATGCATTAAATTACCCTATCCATAATCATACACTCAAGATACAAAAGAACACTTGATATAAAACTATTAGCGCTAATAATTAACCATACTTGAAAAAGACAATCCTTATTTGAAATTCCAACAATCAAAGTGGCTAACTAGCCTGGGGACTAGTTCGTCGTATTAGTCTAGATTTATTACGCACATTATGTATATATGAATAGCATTGTAGATGCGAGTGGATCCCATTGTCTATTGGCAACCACTATTTCCAGACACAGTCCTCCACTGATCAAATTCTGATAAACCTTAAAATATTCAGTTTCAATAAATGGTACAATAAACTTTTCAGAATGAAAGCTTTCTAGTTTCAATTATTTTTGCACAAAACCATTAAAAAAATATACATTTTAACCTTGAACTGATGTATGCATGAGTCATGCATTCATTAAATGATCACATTCTTAAACTTATTAAGCTAATATTAAGCCATTCATAGACAATGTGTAGTTCATTACAAAAATTGCATAAAATCAATTAACATCTCAAATGTTCTATGGGATCTAAGTGGAATCAATACGAAAACACATTTCAAAACTGAAAGTGTCATTTAATTAAAGAGAAAGCAAAGCAATTAAGGGGTTTAACTGGAAAAAATATAACTTACCACAGTAAAGACCATAGTGTAAGCAGAAAATGATGAATGTCCTGAGGGAAAAGAAAGTCTGCAAAAAAGAAATTCAAAATATAACATCTGGCCAAAAATATGAATTAAAAATTTACATACTTGGTGATAATTCTAAATTTTTTTATAATTTATTTCAACGTGTAAGTAAAAGAATTGCAATAAAAATTATAAGCAAATATGTTTGAAATAAATTAGTGACACTAAGACTACTTATGCTGGACTTTCATTTTGGAATTTCACTAGTTACTATGAGGAATGACTTAATAAAACTGAAATGCAACTAAATCATAAGGTCAAAACATAAATCTGGTACTTATCTCTTAACTTTCCACACCATCCATAAATATCAAAACAAAATTTAATAGTCCAAGTTCACAAACACTCAAAAATCCTAATAATACTTAATAAATAGGCAATTTCAATAAATTATTTTAAAAATATTTTCTAAATTAGAAACCTCAACAAAGCAATCAGATTGATAATATATTTTTCCAGAAAATCATAAGAAATAATGATTTACCACAATAGATTAATTTATGCAAAAATGTAACAGGTTATAAAAAAATTAATGGAAATTGATTCTACAATCAAAGCAATGCACAAATTTTTGATCAGCCAATTGAAGCCAACAGATGAATTACGTGAAAAACCTTGAATTGCAGAAAGGTCAAAGAAATAAAACAATTCTTTGAAATATAGATGTTCATTACTAAATCAACATGAGGATTAATATAAGTTTTTAATGAATAAAAAATACACAAGAAAATGTCTATTTAAAAGAAATACAGGAAACATTATAATTTGAAAATTTTATGTAAAGCAAAAATTGTGGAATCTTGATTAAAAAAAAAAAAAAAATATTCTCTAGCATTTAATTCTGCCAGGCACGTTGTAATATTTCATATTCCGTAAAGTGCAATCTAAAATTATTGCTTTTGCTTATTTTATGAAAACTGATAATCTTGAATACAAAAAATTTAATTGTAGAACTTATATGCATATATAGAATGTGTTTTCTAAAAATCAAAAGAATAAAACATCAAAATGTAAGGTTTTACATTAAGACTGCAACATTTATTTGTGACATAACAAGAAAAAATTACAACCTTATCTCTAAAAAAAATCCCAATTCTTTTTAGCATCCATTTCTCCTACAACTCAAAATATTCCAAGTGACATTTTCATTTTCAAGTGTTAAATCATCTGTCATTTCATGACAGTAAATAGAAAACTACAAAAGTATAAAATCCATAATTCAAGAATTACAAGTTGCATTTAAAAAATTAAATCTCTTATTAAACAATTTTAACAATCCTTCTAATATAGCCTTTGAATTTAGATCAAATTAATATTAATTTAACTTCAGTCAAATGCATTTAAAAACTATTAGAGCCATGCTGTTCGAAAAGCCGACTTTCAATAACAAAAAGAGGTTGAGTAATTCCACTCATTTTAATGTTCTATAAGCAATATTAACTGTATACTGTTTCAAATGCCTCAAAAATAACTGCAGTCATATAAGAAAAATGAAGTAATGTAAAACTAACCTTGATTCTCGAATAGCATGTAGGTTCTCTCCCAAGCACTTAAAATCAGTAATGTAGTCATGTGGATCTCGTAATGTACAGTTAACATTTGGTTGACAAACTTCAAGGAAATGTGGTCTCAACCTGCCTATACTATACTTGGCTACATCCGTAGTAAGTTGAGACATGCAGGCACCAAATAAAAACACACCAATTCTTTTATAAACACACCATATCACATGAGGTATTGGTCTTCCTAAAAGTACATATACATGTCCTCTGCTGTCTCTTTTTGATCTTGCTTCATTTGTAAATTCTGTGACACATATCTAAAAAGATAAGCAGCAAAGGTTTGAAATTTTCATCAGATCACAAGATATTTCAAAGTAGATATAAAGGAAGTTTAGGCATGAAAAACTATAGTAAACAACGAGATTAGCGATTTAAATACATCTGGTGTAATATTAAAAAATAAAGTTATATTTGAAAAAGTTACAATTTATAATGCATCATTATCATACTTCCATAATTTAACAGCACATAAAGCACATCAGAAAGGTTTAAATATGTATTAATTTGAATAAATAATTCAATAGCAAAAAAAGTTTTAAAAAACAGTAAAAAAAAATTCAGTCATTGCAATATCAGCTGCAAGAACTTAAAAAGCTGTAACTTGTGACTAGTTAATATAATTTGCTAAATCTTCATTCAATGTTTTGTGACATATATGCATAGAATAAAACAGAATTTCCAGTTTATATAAGGGGTATCATTGCTACTTTTCATTATCAGACTTATACCAGAACAGTTGAAGAACTGCTGTGCTAACAATAACATTTCCTGACCTACCAACTATTATAGACATTGCAAATCCAGAATTTTGGTCGGAGGGGACCGAGGTCATAAAGATTTTGTATTGTCGTGACAAATATCAAACCTCATGGCTCATGTAAATTTAAACAATTTAACTTGACTCATCCGACAATTAGAATCACAAAGGACATTTTCGACAACTTAATAAAAACACAATAAAACAACTAGCCAAAAAATATTTCCGACCCCACCAAGGCGAGTGGAATGACTACAAAAGCAGGAAAATTTCCGAGCCTGTCAAGCCAGAAAGCAATGTTGCCATGTTTTATTTTTTTAAAAAGAAATTAAGAACAAACAGTGATTTGAAAAGAAAAAAAAAAAATCAAGAATTTTTATTTAGCTCTAGGGGTGGCTGGAGCTAGCATCCCCCCCCCCTCCCAGATTCGCCACTGATTATAGATTTTCTATGGTTAATGTATATTTTTCAAAAAATAAACATAATGATAAAAACACAGATTTAATTAATTCCTAGATTTAGTTCTAAGTGATTCTAGATTTTATATTAAATAAATTCATACATTTGTATATATATTTTCTGTTACTTGCATGAAAAACAAAATAGAAAAGTAGTGTTCATGATTCTAATGACACTTTATTAGAATTTCTGTAATCTCTTAATCAGGAATATTCAATATTTAAAATATGCTTCTTAAAAATATGTTCAAGATCCTGCCATAGTCATTACAATTGGATAGTAAATGTATACATTGATCTCCCCAAGACCACATGCCAAAACGGCTCGAGATTAAATAGCAATATACACAGAAAGGTTTTGGAAGGTTTAAACCACTAAGCATGTACCAACGGGAGAAAAATGCCCAAGTCAACAAAATTGAAAGTTTATCAATGATTATTTTTTAACTAATCAGAGACAGAAATGTTTACCTTAACCGCTTAAGGATTTATCCCAAGTAAACTCACCCTAAATACCATAGGTTACAACTAACTCGGTCCTTAAGCGGTTAAAAGTGATGAAAAAGAAAAAATTTGCACACAAAATACCAAAAATTAATACTTAAAAATGCATATGGGTAGCTGGCTGTACGAGACTTAATAATGCAGCAGCCACATTTAACTGGACTCAAGTATTAAGAATAAACAGCAAAAAAATTATACTTTTATAGAAAAAAGAAGCTGTGACATCAATTCAGAATTTATGCTGCGTGTTGCTGAAAGCTTTATAAAATTACATGATTACTTATAAGTAATTTCCTTTCTCTATAAAAATTTTCTTGAAATTTATCTGTAAATCAGTAATGCAATAATGTTAGGAATTTCTTTAATGTGAATAAAAATGTAAAAATGCATTACACAGATAAAATGAATCCTGTGTAATCCTTTAACAGTCTTCACTCATTTCTCTTCCTCTTTTTCGATCTATCCCAACTAATCAATTCTTTTCTTATAAGCCTACTGTAAATATTAACAAATTAAATACGGTAAACCTGGAGTTTACGGTGCCAGCCTGCTTCTCGCCAATTCTTCTTGACGCAATTTCATGTGCCGTCACCAAATACTGTTTTGGATGTGCAGTACGCATTTTATTGCTCTCTTGCACATGTGTCACCTGAAAACGAGAGATTGAGCATGCAATGCCTGGGGCATTTCAAGTGTGTACCGGGCAAATCTTTTAACTTAAAAAAACATCAGCGGCTTTGCTTTCAGCATAGCGGAATAATTATAGCTTCACTTATTCATTGAGAAATGAAACACACAGAATAACATACATGGTACTGAACCGTTATTCCATTGAAAGAATTCCAAACGAAGTTTTATTCAAATTTGAATTTATCGACCAATTGCATCCAAGAGTTGAACAAAACAGTCCAATCAAAACATGGGGCAATATAGCCTGAAAAGCAAAACACTGATGAAAGGATCAATTTGTGCGCATGCGCACTTGTCACTCGTTAAAAACATCTAGACGCAACCAAAACAAATGTTCTCTCATTGCCGTTCTTGGCGGCAAAGATTTGGCGATCCTAAGAGGAACGAAGTAGGCGGGCACCGTAAACTCCAGGTTAACCTTAAATACATAGGATTAATTTGCATTTGAAATCTACGATATTTACAACTGATAATTTCAATGAAAGTAAAGAAAATACAGCATACCCCTCTCTCACACTTTTCAATGAACCAGAGAAATAGTGGTGTAAACCGGGAGAAAGTATAAATCATTGGAAACCGCTTGCATTAGTTACCTCTTAAACACAATCTGATAATCTAAACAGCATGAAAATATTTAAGATGGAAACATAAATGTGAGAATATGCGATAAATGCTTACCACTAGAATAGGAAGAAAAACACCAACAATATAAAGGACAACGTTAGAGATAGTTGAATCCCTGTATGGATATCTTATGCTGTCGTCATCACAATTAAATCCCCTTTGGGTTGGCTTGCCATGAAGATGAAATATTAAAACAGGAAATCCAACTACAAAAAAAGAATCATTTAAAAAATGTTTGCATTAAAAAAAATATTTTTTTTTTTTTTTTTTTTTTTGCAATTTGAATATATAAATCAAAGTCAAACATGATTACTACACAAAATAAATAAAGTGACTTTTTTTAATTTTTAAAAGGCAATTATATGTAATCATTTAATAATTTTAATATTACTGTCATTATTTGCTTACTGATTAAAACTGAATAATAACTAATAAAAACTCAAATACAAAGCTGCCATTCAAAACTTTAAATAAAATGAAAGATGAAATATACAAATGAAATAGTTATTTTCATCTTGACTTTTTCAAGAAAAGAAAATGAGATGAATAAACTAGATATAAATCTTTGTTCTATAGAGACTTCCATGTTATGATCACCTGATTCAGTATTAAGATGAAGCTGACAGTCAGATATCTCTAGGGATGACAAAATTGAAGCCTAACATATTAAAGTTACTCCTAACTAGATTTGATCTTAAGGTCAAACACAGAATGCTGCAAGAAATATCATGATCAATTTTTGAACAAAATGCAAAACAAATTTATTGTTCTGATAAGTAGTTCCTTAGTATGCCATTGAAATGCTTCATACATTTTTTCTACCTCTATAAAGTACCTCTATTGTAGTGTGACTATTATAAATGATGTACTTCCCACTATAGGTAGAATATAATAATAAAACCTCCCGAAGACCAACTCGATCACCCTATCAGAGTTTGATATTCTTCATTTTGCTTATAATGCTGCTGTTGAAATCATCTTCAAGTAAAAAGCTGCAGCTACATCAAATCCATGAGATCATTTATCCTCATAAATCATACATCAGCAGAGGTTCAGAAAAGACAAATCCAGGCATTTAAGAATGTAAACTGGAAAGATTTGATCAGACAGACATCTAACACAAACAGAAAAATTCTTGCAACCAAAATCAAAAGGAAGTCCCTTTAGATGTCCACCAAGAAAGCCATCTAAACAGATTTATCATATTTCAGACTAAAAGAAAAATTGGAACATATACCACTAAAAGCATCTCAAGAAAATATCAACTTTCTTATCAAAAGTTTTGCTAACAGAATAGAGCTCAAGAGACATAAGGGTAGTAACAGTCAGCTTAGTCTTATTTTATCCAATCCTGATAATACTCCAAGTGCTGTACCATAGTGCAATAATTTGCAAACTATTAATCGGTAATACACAGGTTTTTTAACTAGCTAATGGGATATGATCCCTTTAACATGGAATTCTAAAATAAAATGTAATATTTTAATACTATATAAAAAGAATTATAGATCTTCTATAACACAATAAGTTTTATTACATTCAGCTTAACAAATGTGAAACAGATTCCCTGATAAAGAAAGAGGTGATCTAATTGAGATATATATATATACACATGATTAGTTGTTATAAAAGTTCAAATATTAGACATTTGAATTTTCAGTTTCAACTGCATATTCTTTCATAATAATTTAAAAATACTGGGAAGAACAGTTCTGAAGGAGAAGATGAAGATCATATTAATATTGTTGATCCTAATTATTCTGAAGCTGATTGTTTATATGAAATCAATTAGGAAAAAACAGAGGAATACATGGATATTTCTTGAAATTGTGTAAGATGGCATTAGACAGAACAACCTCTAATGTTTCATATAAAAATTTAAAGCATTATTCAGAACTACTATTTAAAATGGAGGACAGCGAACAGAAAGTTCTCGGATGTAATACTTTAAACATTAAATTGAAAGAACACATTTTGAAAGGTCTGCATTATCAACAATTGCATCAAAACTGAAAAAACAAAAACCCTTAAAAAATTGATAAAATCAAATACCACTTTTGAAACAACATACCAACGGGGGATATTAGGAAATTGCAATTCCAATTACTTAAAACACCTGATGATTTGTTCCTAATGACACCCACATTCACAATTTGCATCCACACCCTAGTAAAATTTTTAAGTTTTTCTTACCAGTTAGAAGCAATAAAATGTCAAGACCAATCTTGACAACGGGTTTGTAGTCGGGCGGCATTAAAAATAGTAGAATAGCTACCAATAAACGTAACTAACAGCTTTTAATGAAAGCAAATGAACTTCACGACATTAACGAGACATGCTGCATAAAAAAATAAACACTGCCGCATGAAACACACGGCTTCTTCAC
>BGPR01004211.1:8317-43091 GCA_013235015.1 Araneus ventricosus | reverse complement strand
CAATTTATCTTTTCCCCGCAGCTAAGTTACGATTGAAGATAGAAAGAAAATTTCAATTAGGGAATTATCACCTTATCATAACAAACTACTTTGATATTGAAAGTTTTTTGACAGCAAGAATTACTTAGAAGTTATGAGCTGAAAAGTGATTTTTACCCCCTACTTAGAATACGCTTTAACCTATGCATGCGACACCTTGTTGAAAAGCTTTCATCAGTTCACTTTTATATAGGTAAACTAAAAGATATCACTTCCACTTATTATAAGGTAAACAAGCTGATATATCCGGGTTTGCTCCGGATTGAAATGCTTTCATGTCTTAAATTTTTTAATGAAAAAACTACTATCGTATAAAAATTATAATACACAAATTCCTTTTCTGATCTGAAACGTTTTTAATTAAAATGAGAATATCAATTGAAAAAAAAAACGATTTTTAAAAACAGCCGTTTTCTCCATAAATTATTATTTGTTATATAGGTACTTCAAATCTTGTTAAGAATTACAAAAGTAAGAGAAAGGGTTCAATGAATATTTTGAAACAATTAAATTAACGAGTTAATTATTCATTAATTTAAAGAATGAAAATCAATCAATCATTAGTTTGTCCTGATATAAATTGTTAATCGTCTACTTTTAAAATTTCCTTTCAGCATTCGTCAAGAATTCTGTGAATGTATTCTGGCATTTATATATATTCGTATTATTCTTGTTCTTCAACAATAAAGAATATTGTTACGAATTCTGTATAAAATTACTTTTGAAAAAATATTAAAATGAGAGAAACAAATTGTATGGAAATGAAATTTTCGTCACTGAAATGCTAATTTTTTGAAATTTAATAAGGTGTAAAAATAGTTTCGTGAGATAATGTTTTCAAAAGATATCGCGGAAAAACACCTTGCTTAATTTTTAATTAACTGAAATTTTAAGTAACGTTTGGGCTTCGAAATGTTGAAGATGAACTTTCTCTTGTCTCAAATAAAAAGTGTGCAAAGTCTAGTTGAAATCAGTCCACTGGTTTAGGACGCGATGTGGAGCATACATACATAGATACAATAACTTTTATTTAAATCAAGATAATTATTAGATAATTTACAAGATTAAGATTGCTGGCATATACTATGAGCCATAAGAAAGGTTTTAGTGAAGATATCGTCACAATTAATTAAATATTTAATTTTATTTAAGTAAATAGTTAAATTTAATTAATCAAACAGTTAATTTTAATAGTTAATTTGATAATTAGTTAATTTGAAAGGTTACTTTAATTTGATAATTAACTAAACATGGCTGCACCAAGATTTGTTTAATAAATTTAATATAAAATAGCCAGAAAAGACAGATATATAAGAGTTCCCTTTATCCTTTTTTATATTGAAAAATATCTCATTAACTTTAAAATTGTTTTGGGATTTTCTGTCCAAGTATTTGCTTTTAACTGCCGATGAAGATTTAAATTTGTTGTTCAAAATGGCTGCATTGATATCCTATGCTTTAAACACACGTATTAAATTTGCAACTCGCAATGTTTAATAATTTTTATTCTGTTATGTGTTAAGAATTTAGTGACTATTATCTCTGTAACCAGGGGGTTCTCTAAATGATCCCATTCTAGTAATGTTTAAATATTTCATGTCATGTGATTTTTGCATATAACAAAGTAATGTTCGCACAATTATATGGTGACCTAGATTAAATAACTAATTTTTAAATCCATATTCTTTATTCATTCATGTCAGGTGTCAATTTTTTGTTACTGTTTCAGATCTGCTGTCTTAATGTTATCTAGGGAATATTTGCTCTGCTGGGATGTTTATTTCTTTATGATTCCTATGATTATGTGATGGGATATAAAAAATTGACCAATATACTGACCAATAAATCTAGCATAACCTTTTGGAATGAAAAATGGAATGATAAAACCTTGATGTAGTAAAAAAAAAATTTAAATGTCATGAAAACAGAATCACAGCGTAAATATTGCAATGCGTAGAAACAACAAAGTCATTGGCTATGTCTGTATTGATCAATATGTAATATTTCATTACTTTTGTAACATTAGCGTAAAGGAATCTACCTTTGCCTTCAAGCTTGCCGAAAAGGGATTTTTTTTTATTTAAATTTTATATAATTTGAAAAAGATAGGCAAATTAACTGTGTAGCCTTGCGAAACCAGGCCGGTATAGCAATAAAAAAAAAACAAGGAAATGTCAAAAAACGCGTTATTCTTTTTTAAATAAGACTTAGCCAAGATATACCTCATTTTTCCGATAGTTCGTATTTTTCAAATAATTCGAAAATTAATGCATAATGACGTATTTATACACTCTCGCATCTAACGTAATAGAACAAAATTCTAAAAAATTATATGCAATGATTATAGAGATATACTCTTTGACAAAAGAACCTCAGTAACGTTCAAACTTAAAAATGTAATGAATTATGGTCGAATTTCGACCGCTGGGCGACCTCTAGTATTTTTTTAATTATGTGTTCAAGATGTAATCTAAAAATGTTATTCAATTATTGAATGATTTGCTTGTCACGGGATTTCACTCTTGATTTAATGGACTAAATAAGAAAATTAAAGCTTGCCTAAGAATTTTGTATTTACTTATTGATAGCATTATCAGTCAAGTATTATGCTTAGTGATAGTCTCATTATCAAATCAGCGTTTTCTATTCAAGGTAATACAACGGTTAAATTTTTAATCTAAGCCAAATGTCGGAACCCTGCAATGATTTACAATTCTCTAATTTTTCCCTTCATAATAATATGAGCTTTAAGAAACAATCCAGTTGCGTTATTATGCGGGTTAAGTAATTATGGAACTCACCGGATGATGTTATCAAAATGGAGGATGACACCATTCCTGATATGGTGTCATTAGTTTCTCTCCTATCTTCCTCCTCCTCCAATTCTAATAGAGCGCAATAACATTTCAAATTAGATGTTATATTCAAATTTTATTCAAAATTCGGGAATATAATTATTCATTCATCCTTATATTATATTACAATCATTGCTTCAATAAACTTCTACTCGTAAAAAAATTTAAGTACAATTCTCATCAAGTTTACCATTATATTGTTTAGCAACGGATTCGGAAACCCTCCGCGCAGCAGTGGCGCTAGAATTTGCCCGACAGGGGGGCACGGTCTCCCCGATGGGGGGGAACGACCTGTTGTACGTGGGGGGGGGGGGACAAGTGTAATGAATTTGGTCTCAAATTCTCACTAGATCGAAATTTTTCAACTAATTGAATCCCGCGTACAAACATTTTCCCCGACGGGGGGGACAGCATCCCCGACAGAGGGGCCCTGGTCCCCCAACTGGCGCCTCCCCTGCCTCCGCGCTTTTGCGCATGCGCCGGGCGGAGTTAATTTCATCAAAATATGGGGGAAGTGAAGAATGGAAGGGTGATGCTCACATTTTACTGAGCGTGATCTAACAAAGAACTCCGGAAATGCGCTCATATGACTCACTGCCTGACAGCCCTTTCGGGTGTAAAATCGTCCAAAAGTGATCGTCTTGGAATCCGTTACTGAATAGTACATGCATCATATGTATTTCAGTATATTACTTACTACTTATGAAAAATTTACGTATATTTCTTTGTTAAAAAAATTGCTCGTTTTAGGCCTTTGTAAACTTCTTTTTGTAAGTAAGAAATTGTTTTAAAATATATATTTAAATGACAAACTTTATAAGATATCTGTACTCCTCAGTAGCGAATTCAGATTTTGGTCTGGGCTGAGGTCATAAAATTTTTTTTATCGGAGTGACTTTATGGCTTATGTAAGTCAAAACAGTTTAAGTTTACTAACTTCACAATAAGAATCGCAAAGCGCGCTACAATACTTCCGATAATTTAATAAAAACACTTTAAACTTTAACAAACTACGAGTGGAATGACTACAATAGCGAGAAAATTTTCGAACCTGTCAAGCCAGAAAGCAATGTTGCCACGTTTTATTTTTAAAAAATAGAGATTAAGGACAGAAAAGTATAGTGATTTGAAAAAAATCAAGAAATTTGGGCTAGCTCTGGGGAGAGCTGGAGCCCCATAGCACTCCCCCTGCATTTGTCACTGGTGAACTCCAAAATCCACGAAATAATAATTGCTTCCTTATAGCTTTATTGCGTCTAATTTTTTTATGCAGTTAAGAATTTAAGGTACTTTTGGATGGATTCATTAATTGCGTATTGGGTGTAATTTGACGCAGAGAGCATTTATCTTCCAGTTGATCACAAAAGATGCGCTACGTAATGAGCATTATCTTATGTGTGCAGTAATCATCCCTGCATTGCAGAACTTCTTTTACTGTAGATCATGACCTCACTTGGGTCACATAAGAAAGTACGGAGATCAGTGGCGAATCCAGGGGGGAGGGTATCGGGCTGCAGCCTCCCCACCCCGAGCTAAACCAAAATTCTTGATTTTATTTAAAATCGCTACAATTGTTTGTTCTTGGATTTTCATTTTTAAAAAATAATAAAATCGAGACAACATTGCTTTCTGGCTTGACAGGCTTAAAAATTTTCATACTTTTCTAGTCATTCCACTTGTACTTGTAGCGTTGACGCGGTCGAAAACATTTTTTGGCTAGTTATTGCGTCGTCTTCTTTATTAAATTATTGAAAGTATTGTAGTGTTCTTTATGATTCTTATTGTCAGGTGAGGAAGGTCTGTAAAGTTAAAGTGTTTTGGTTTAGATAAGCCATGAGGTTTCACATTCATCACCACGATACAAAATTTATATAACCTGCCCCCCCCCCCCAAATCCGAATCTTGGATTCGCCACTGATGAAAGTCACGAAATTCCCTGCCATTGATGCTTACAATGCTATTTTTTCGATCTGACATTTATATCTGTAAAATTCCTCAAAAATAATCGATATAAATAATTATATTAACCTGGTCTTTATTATTGTTGGTGTTTAATGAATATTTAGAAACAAGTTTATGAAAAAAAAAATAGTGCACTTGCACATCTTTAATGACCGGTTTATTATTATTATTATTATTAATTTTATTTTATATGCTTCTCTTTAGAAAAAATAGAATTAAAATGTCAATCAACTTTGAAACAGTTCAAGTTAGTTTGTCTGTTTCATTGACAAAGCTTCAGAAAATCGAAAAATCAAAACAGTAACATCTTGTTTCAGTATCCATCACCTAGATTCGTAATTCATTGCCACGCCATCTCAATAACGGTTCATTGAAAGTGCATTTCCATCATGATGCGTTGGGTAATGGATGTTGAGTTGGATGGATAATCTCGTTGTCATATCAACAAGATCTACGCATGCGTATTACCAGTATTGAGATTCGAGAGATCTCAGCTCGATAAAAATAAATGCAGCAACATCTCGTCGCTTAACGAGCAAAACCACCCACCTCAATTTTCTAAATTTTGCAAGAAAGGAAGAAAAGCCTGCATTTTTTGCAACCGATAACGGAAATTTTTAGTTTTTTTCGCTATTGATTGCGAAAAATGTTCATACCAAATGAGGAGGGAAAAAAATCAGAAATTTTCGTTATCGGTTGCGAAAAATGCAGGTTTTCTTAATTTCTTGCAAAATTTAGAAAATTGAGGTTGGTGGTTTTGCTCGTTAAGCGACGATTTCTATTATTTCCTTCTTTTTACTTTCTCGTATACGACGTATACAAAGAGAAAGTATTGTAATCGTCAAAAAATTCGAACTCGAGATTTTGACGAATCTCCACGTTTTAGACCTCCCTGAGTCCGAAAAACACAATTTTGGAATTATGTCTGTCTGTCTGTGAACACGATAACTAGAAAACTATTAGAGCTACAGGGATGAAATTTGGTATGTGGTCTTTAAACATAATTTGTAGGTTTCTTTCAAATTTTGGACAAAAATCCGTCAATGGGAAGTCTGCCTGTCAGTCTGTCCGCAGTCATGCGAACACTATAACTCAAAAACTTGAATAGCTAGATGGATAACATTTAGTACACGGTTTCATCGTCATGAATGTAGGTCCGTATAAAATTTTGGGCCAAATCCATCAATGGGCTGACTGTCTATCCGTCTATATAATTTACTTTTGAAAAGAATCCGTCATCTCCACGCACATGCGTACTGGAAGCAATCTTCTGTGCACGCGAAATCTATGGAGCGAATTACGTCAGTTTGTCCTTGAGCCGGTAAGAGCGGACAATCGGTGCGCATCTCTTTGAATTTGATTCTTTACCTAGAAATTTTTCGATCACTATAATGAAAAACCT
This sequence comes from Araneus ventricosus, assembly GCA_013235015.1. NCBI lineage: Eukaryota > Metazoa > Arthropoda > Arachnida > Araneae > Araneidae > Araneus > Araneus ventricosus. The sequence continues at coordinate 36,833 of BGPR01004211.1, read as the reverse complement.
TCTGATAGTCATTGGATTCTGGGAAACAGTAGGTTTAACTTTTTTTAGCCACGCAGGGGAAGGGAAAATGGCACCTTTTTGGGGAAGTATACGATAAAGTTTAGGGGAGAACACTCCCGCTGGTTTTTTGGCGTGATATCATAATAAGCTTAATTCCAGTTACAATAAGAAGTAAGAATAGTCCCTCCCCCTCCTCCATTCCCTTTTCCCCTTTACAGTTATTCTTTTCTGTTAGATTCGGGATAAACAGAAAATATCGATTCTTTGTAACAATCAACCCGGTAGGATCATGAATTCCTTTATACGCGGATTTGTATCAAAATTCTTTACATACTCGTAAATGCTATAGAACCGTCCTTCGTAGGCGTAGCCTCAACTGAGAATATGTAGAAAAATGCAAGTCTCGAAAACCAACGAAGCCTTTTCTTAGGTCGGTCGGTCAGGCGTGCATGATTGGAAACAGTAAGGAAAGTTGTCTCGATTCATTAAAATTCACTTTGTCTTTTTTTTTTTACTTGAATTTTCCTTCAGTTATCGTTAAATATTTCTTCATTTTCTTGTTAATTTTTACTTACTCGTATACGAAGTATGCAAAGAGAAAGTATTGTAATCGTCAAAAAATTCGAACTCGAGATTTTGACGATTGTTAAAACGTTATTTGATTCACGTTTCAGACCTCCCTGAGTCCGAAAAACACAATTTTGGAATTATGTCTGTCTGTCTGTGTGTGTGTCTGTCTGTCTGTGTGTGTGTGTGTCTGTCTGTCTGTCTGTTAACACGATAACTCGAAAACTATTAGAGCTACGGCGATGAAATTTGGTATGTGGTCTTTAAACATAATTTGTAGATTTCTGTCAAATTTTGAACAAAATCCGTCAAAGGGAAGTCTGTCTGTTTGTATGTCCGCGGTCATGTGAACGCTATAACTCAAACACTTGAAAAGCTAGATGGATAAAATTTCACACACAGTTTTATCGTCATGAATGTAGGTCCGTATAAAATTTTGGGCCAAATCAGTCAAAAGGTTGACTGTATGTCGGTCTGTATAATCGCAACTCCAAGGAATCCGCTATTTCCACGCGCATGCGTACTGGACGCAATCTTCTGTGCGCGATATTTATTAACACCTGCTTGGCGCTTTTTTTCCATCCTGTTCTCCATGCGCATACGTACTGGTATCAATCTGTGCACGCGGAAGGATTATGTGACTTTGTCCTTAAGCCAGCAAGAGTAGAAATCGGTACGCATTTAATCGGAACGCATTTCTTTGAATTTGATTCTTTACCTAAATATTTTCTGATAGTCATTGGATCCTGGATTACAATAGGTTCGAATTTATTTATCCACGCGGGGGGGAGGGGAAACAGCACCTTTTCCGAGAAGTATACGAGAAAGTTTAGGGGAGACCACTCCCGCTGGTTTAACTTGGGAGTCGCAGCAAACTTTCGTTGTCGGAAATGGAGCGTGAGAATGTTTCCCACTTGATTTTAGAGCGAGTCTTCAGTGGGAAAAGAGGAGAAAACCTCAGCTAGAACCAGGAATTAGTGTAAAAAATTAATGAGTTTTGCAAAATTTGTCCCTGTTAATTTCTCCCTATTACTGTTATTTTATGGCGCTACGAAAGAAAGAGCTTCCCATTTCAAACATGAAACATCAAAAATATTACAATTAAAACTGGTTTCTTTTCAAGATGCCAGAATGTGGAAGAGGGAAAAATGAAAATGGACAGATGTTCCGATCTTCTGAATATATAAAGACGGATAATTTTTATGTAGTTAATGGTAACAAAAATAACCACTCCATAGATTTTGTAGAAATAATTTGTTAAAATAGGGTAAAATGTTTGCTTTATATTCAACTACCCTTTATACAGCGATGTGCAAGTTTTTGTCCGAATGAGTATGCATTTACTATTTTTTTAAATACAAAATGAATTAGTTGTTTGTTCCACGAATTCTATTTAAAATTGCTTCTCAGAAATGATACTCATCCATGTCCAGGAGTCCGTTTTTCAAAATAAAACAAAGGCAAACTAAGCCGAAATAAGAGCAGCATAAGGAATTTCATTATAAAGTAAGAAAATTTCGTCAGATTGATGAAAATAATTCAAAAACATAATTATTCTGATTTTAAATTAGTAAAAACAGAATTTTTCAGTTATATATTAGAGTAAGAGTGTTTATGACTTACTGTTACAAAGCAATGCAAACGTAAACTGCACGAAACTATTATCAACTGTCTAATTTTTTTAAATACGTCAGCACTTCTGTTATAAAATTCGTGAAGAAATACTGCTTTTCAGACTGATGTAAATAATTCAAACAGAACATATTTTGATTTTAAACCAGTAAAGAAACAGAACTTCATTTATATAGACAGAGTAAGCGTGTTTACGAGTCGCTGTTGCAAAACAATGCTAACGTAAACTATATAGAACTGTTGACGCATGTCTAATTTATTTCAATACGTCAGCACTTTTATAATGAAATTCGCGAAGAAAGGCTGTTTAACCGCTGCATTCATTAATTTATTCTTCTTTGTCGTAAGAGAAAAAATTTATTGATCGCCATCGCAGGAGAAAACCACTTTCATTAATTCAAAAACATGAACTCATTATACAAAAATGTGTGGTCATGATCTAAAAAAGGAAAAATCAGAATGGAATACTTCATTTTGATTTCTCATTTATAATACAGCACCTATGTTTGTTTTAACAGGTAATAAGAATTGGGCAATCGAAACAAAAGCGATGTCGCATTTTTACACGCTTGTTTTGTAAGTAAAAATGAATGCAAAATCATCGAAAGGTAACATTCCATTGAAAATATTTTTAATTGACTGGATATATCCATATATTTGATATTTTAAGCTTAAAATATTTTTTTATAGATAAGTTACGCACATGGCGTTCAATTTTTTTCTATAGTAGAACCCCGGGAATTAGTAACTCAAGAAATTCGAAAATCTTTTTATTTTTTTTAATTTTCTGAAAAATGAAGGGAAAATAACAATTACGAATCTGAAACAAAGCTAATGTTTATTTCTAACTTAAAAGAGGTATTCGAATTATTCTTTAAGAATGAATATAGTACCAAAATTAGTAGAAACAAACTGAGATATTTTCTTTTTACCCTCAACTTGTTTGTCACTGTATCGCGCGAATCGTCGTGTGCTCTTTCCATATGCCTTCACAGAGCACCAAGGGTCAATTCTTTACTATTTGTTATATCAAAAGTATTTTAACGAATTTCCCGGAATCCGAAGCACTAATTAGTTTAGATTCCCGGTTTTCTACTGTGTTTATTTCTATATGTAACTTTTTCATCATTTTTCAGTATTTTTTTGTTGAAGGTTTTCAAACACCAAAAGGGCGGGAATATTTCAGTGACACAACCAGCGGCAGTATTCTTTCCTCGACTTTCTCAACAATACGGCGGGTTTTGTGCTTAACTTCGTAGTATAGAGAGGAGAATCGAGAACGCATTTTGGAACTATTTCCATTGGCTGACTGGAAATTTGGAAGTTTGATATGGATCTGCAGTTTTCACTTCAAAACCACATACCATATTTCACTTATCTTGCTTGTAGTGTTATTGAGTTATCGTATTCATATACAAACGAATAGACAAGCAAATAGGCAACCTACATTTTTACCGATTTGTTCGAAATTAAATATAAGTCTACAGTTTTGGTATAAAGATCGCATACCAAATTTCATCCGTCTAACTTACTGAGTTTTTGAATCATCCTCTTTTAAAACAGACATAATAGCAAAAATTGTCTCTTTTTTTCAGAATTCCGGTATATCTAAAACATGGAGATTCATCAAAATGTCGAGGTCGAATTTTTTTGACGATTACAATACTTGCAACTGTACATACTTTCTCTCTGTATGATTGGCATACCAGGAAATGAAAATTGCATGTCGAATATGACAATATAGAGAACAATGCTCGAAAAAAGCTTGATTCGGCTAAACCAAGACTTCATTATCACTTTGTTTTCCCTACTAAGTACTCACATCTGCTCAGAAACAAAATGGCACATATATTTTGCTTTTTAATAACCATTTTATTATATATTTCATTTTTAATTAATTTATTTTTCCTCTTTTGCTTCTTTTTTCTTCTGGCAAACGATTTTATTAATCCATCTCTACATACATTAAGGACGAGCTTTCTGCGTTGTTTGTTTACATTTAAGTGCTGGGACTACGTAATTCCGGTGCAATGCTAAGTCAATGGAATCTTCAAAGCGGAAGTCCAACATCCCAGCAGATCAAGTCAATGTTTTTAATGTAAGTAAACAAACCAGAAGACTCTTCCATAATCTTTGTTTCAATTAAATTTAATTTAGCGTCAATCGTAGATGACTTTATATTATTCTTTTTATCTTTCTTTAAAATTTACTTTTTAGAGTTTGGCAATTTAAAAATAATTATAAATATTAAAATACAGAATGAAGTGTTTTAAAATAAGAAGTCAGTTTCAAATAATAAGTTCAAGAGAAATTATTGCTTCTTCATTTTGTATCCCCACAGTTCCATTTTGTATATACCTTATACATATTTGCGAATGAAAAGTTAGTTATCGGTGCATAAAAGAAATTTTTATTTAGTACAAATATTTTGTAAAATTAGAAAGAGGCTGAAAAAAGCTCGAATTTTTCAGTTAATTTTGCTTACACGAAGTTAATCAATCCAACTTAAGAATGTGAAAACAAACAAGCCTCAATTTTGATTTAGACTTACGTCTCTCCACAATGGTCTAATGATGTGTCGGGAAAGGAAAAAATTATGACTCTTTTCGTGATATTTTTAAACGCTTATGGCTCCGCTACCAAATAACATAGAGAGTTGGTTGTAGTTTCATTTAACAGAGAAAGGTGGATATTGGCGATTGCAAAAAGAATTTTAAAATTTGGAATTACGGTCTAGTCACAGTCGAGCTGCAAAGTTCTGGAAAATCACGAAAAATTTTGATGACGTCACAGATACCGATGCGCGAGCGCAGATTAAGACAATTCATTCATCGATCACTCGAAATATTACTCAATAATTGTTGAATTACGTCGAATTTCGTGCTAAAGTCAAACGCTTATAACTCCGCAATCAAATAATATAGAGTTGGTTTTAGTTTCATGTAACAGAGAAAGTTAGACATTGAAGATTGCAAAAATAATTTTTGAATTTGTAATTACGGTTTAGTCACAGACGAGTTGCAAAGTTGGTGAAAATCACGAAGAATTCTACATAGATATAGTCACATAGTCATACTAGACTAATAGTCGCTATAGACTATAGAGTTAATAGTCACATAGAGCTACTTTAGTCACAGAAAGTCACAGTTTAGTAAGGTATGTAAGTTTACGCCCCTCAATCCCAGCGGCCGTTTCGCAGAGACAGCCTCCCGTCGATTTTCTTTTTTTACTTTCTCGTATACGAAGTATACAAAGAGAGAGTATTGTAATCGTCAAAAAATTCGAACTCGAGATTTTGACGAATCCCCACGTTTTAGACTTCCCTGAGTCCACAAAACACAATTTTGGAATTATGTCTGTCTGTATGTCTGTGAACACGATAACTCGAAAAGTATTAGAGCTACGGGGATGAAATTTGGTATGTGGTCTTTAAACATAATTTGTAGGTTTCTATCAAATTTTGGACAAAATCCATCAAAGGGAAGTTTGTCTGTCTGTATGTTCGAAGTCATGTGAACACTATAACTCAAAAACTTGAATAGCTAGATGGATAAAATTTGGTACACAGCTTTATCGTCATAAATGTAGGTCCGTATAAAATTTTGGGCCAAATCCGTCATAGGGTTGACTGTCTGTCGGTCTGTATAATTTACTATTGAAACCAATCCGTTATCTCCACGCGCATGCGTACTGGAAGCAATCTTCTGTGCACGCGAAAGGAGCGCATTACGTCAGTTTGTCCTTGAGACGGCAAGAGTGAAGCCTAACAGTGTGCGATAGATGCGGTTTAATCGGTACGCATCTCTTTGAATTGGATTCTTTACCTAGATATTTTTCAATCACTATAATGAAAAATCTTCTGATAGTCATTGGATTCTGCGCAACAGTAGGTCCGAATTTTTTTAGCCATACGGAGAACGGGAAACGGTACCTTTTTGGGGAAGTATACGAGAAAGTTTAGGGGAGAACACTCCCGCTGGTTTCCTGTTGGAAAAGATATGGCGGAAGAGAAACATTGGATACAGATCTGCAGTCCCGAACCAGCCATCATTTTATGGATTTCGGATTTACTGTTTTTAACTGTACGTTGTATGAGTAATTTGTGAACAAGATTGAAACAATTCCAAACAGTTGCACCTCCGACTATTTATAAAGTAATAATTAATTCGTCCGCTAGAATTTTATCTCAAAACCAACAGTGATTCAAAATGTGAATTGTCGAAAACAGTGGCGAATCCAGAGGCTATCGGGCTGCCGCCCCCCCCCCCAGAGCTAAACCAAAATTCCTGATTTTATTTAAAATCTACAGCTGTTTGTTCTTAATTTTCATTTTTAAAAAATAATAAAAAAATCGTAACAACATTGCTTTCTGGCTTGACAGGCTCGGAAATTTTCCTATATTTCTAGTCATTCCACTTGTACTTGTAGCGTTGACGCGGTCGAAAACATTTTTTATCTATTTATATCTTGTATTTTTTATGAAATTATCGAAAGTATTGTAGTATTCTTTATGACTCTTGTTGTCAGGTGAGGAAAGTCTGTAAAGTTAAAGTGTTTTGGTTTACCTAAGCCATGAGGTTTGTCATTCGTCACTAAAATTTTTATGACCTCAGCCCCCCACCCCTCGACACGAATCCTGGAATCGCCACTGGTCGAGAAGTTTACTGATTGTATAACTGTGTCAGTGGCGGCTCGTCAGCTCAGAAAAAAGCAGTATTGCAAAAGTTGTATAGACCTAAGTTTCAGTTAATTTTGTGCTGATTTTATTAAATATTTAAATGAAATTTGTTGATTAATTATCTAAAAATGTTCTCTTTTTATTTATCATTAATTAATACTTCATTCTGTCATTTGCATTCAGATACTTGGTTAGATACAAATTTCTGGATGAAAAAAGAGGGTAAAAAGTTGAAGAAACACTGTAACAGAATACGAATTGTAAATTTATTTCTCTTTAATCAGCAAAAAGCTAATAAAATTTTAATTAACGTTCTTCCTTATATAGAACAAGTCTTCTTAAACTTTTTTCACTCTCAAACACTTTCTCGACAAGTAAAGTTTCATCGACCACTCTTTTGTAAACAAAATTTTGTTGCTTCCCAATATCTGAAAACAACCAAAAAATAACCATTAATTAAGTATAATATTTTTAAAAATTCGATTGGAATGTTGAATTAATAAATTTTTAAAAAGTGGTTTATTTTACCACCATTTCCTTAATCCTTTCCAGCACAAATTATTATTTGTTAATGAAACAAATAAAAATTGAAAAAAACAACATACAAATAATTCATATTTAAATTTTTTTATATTTATTACAGAATAATAACTTTCTTAACCGTATTCGTAGAACTGTAATTTAAATTTTGTATTTAAATTTTAAGTCTATATGAGTATTCAGGATATTCAACTTTCATAAAATTCAATATTACTGTTCGAAGATTCAAGTTTGAAAAAATATCAATTTGTGCAAGAACTCTCATAATTAGCTTCTCTTAGAGTGTGCCGAAATTTACCAAGTTGCAATGCCAATATCTTTTTGAATACTAATGGTATTGAACTGGAATTTTTTATATAAGTTGCCCTATATATCTGGCTCTGAAGTTATGGAAAAAAAATAACGCCACGTTCTGCACTTGCGTAGTAAGACATTATTTACTACAACGGCTCATATTTCCCGTAATATTCAAATGTTTTAATTCAAATTTTAATACAATGCTTCTTTGATACATTTTCAAATATTCTGTAAGTTTCGTACAATTTGGTGGGAAACTCTGCATGTTATAAGCAAAAAACACGCGGAAAAGTTCGGAACTTTTTAAGAAAACCTTTATATCTTCCCGAATATTTGTGCTGTGTTTACGAAAATGCATGTAAATATTTTGCACATCAGACATAACCATTGATAAAAGTTAGATCTCGTTATAAGCTTTCTGTGCAACAATATGAGTCAAATTCCAGTTTCGCCTTCATCCCCTTCTGATAGCCCCCCCCCCAATTGCCCTCGTGACCGAATCTTCACTGTAAAATGTGAATTCCGACGATAGTATGTCCCACGATTCTCAGAAACTGATTGCGAACTATAGTATCCATATTAACTCCAATTTTATAGAATCTTCAAAATTGTGCATTATTTTTGGACATCAGTGTAGATAAATAAATCATTAACTACAGAAAAGGGAAAAAAATCACAGAATACTAATTTTACAGGAGACTTAAAAAAACTATTTACTAACATTACTAGTGAAGCAAAATTTAATTTATTTTTAACGTAGGACTACGTTTTCCCATTGAGGTCTCAGGAAGGAATTTGATTCACACGCCAAAACGCCACAAGAAACATCGTATGGGAGATCCTCTACATCTCGGTAACTATATATGTTAGAAACATAACTAACGTTTTATTTTAAAGATAAAGGGTAACAAAAGAGTCGCAAAGTTAGGTAAAAATACGAATGAATTGGTGACGCGATCCTCTATATCTCGGTAACTACATACGTTAAAAACATAACTAATGTCTTATTTTAGAGATAAAGGGTAATAACAGAAGTAACAAAAAAAAATTGAAAATCGGAATTGTAGTTCAGCGACTATTGAATCGCGAAGTTGGGCAAAAATTCGCATGAATTGGTGGCGCGATACTCTATATCTCGGTAACTACATATATTAAAAATATAACTAATGTCTTATTGTTGTTACCTTGTATCTCTAAAATAAAGGGTAACAACAGAAGTTATAAAAAAATGAAAATCAGATAAGAGTCCCGCGAGAAAAGTAGTCCTACGCCTTTAACATCAGCGGCTGTTTGAAAAAGACAGCCTACCGTCATTTTTTTTTCCTAAAAATGTGAGATTGTCTTCTAATACACTTTTCATATATTTCTGAGTTTAAAAAAATAATTATCCTCCTCTTAAAAAGGTTTTGTATCTCGGACTTTTTCCCCTTCTGAAATTAGCGATTCCAATGAAGTACGAAGGGTTTCGCCAATACTGCTCTATAGATCTCCACTAAGGGTCGCAATCCACAATTCAAGAAGCTACGTTGCAGAAGGTGCTCATTAAGACTAGAAATCCAGTCTTAATGAGCATCTTCATTTGGGAAACAGTCTTAAAAACTGCAGTTCAGAAGGCAAAATACAGTCAGCAGGAGTGCCCTCCAGTAGACTTTCTCGTATACTCCTTAACAACGGTGACAACCCGACCCTACGTATAAAAATTGTGGACCTACGGGAATGTCCGGAACGCCACGAGAACGAAGGTTATTTACAGCGGTAATACGTAAAGACAACGAAGCAGGCTTACATAACATACGACAAACGGGCGCCAATACACAATATGGTCTAGCGTCATGTAATGATGAAAAAAATTCGAATATGCAATTTTAAAGTCTTTTTCACAACCGACTGAAAGGAAGATTGGGCACAGATTTGCAATTAGGGTTTGAAGACCTCATACCAATTTTTATTTATCTAATGCTATTGCGCTTAGGAGTCATCGTGTTCACATGCATGCGAATATGCCTACCGACAGATAATCAAACCTTTGACGGATTTGGTCCAAAATTTGACGCGGACCTACATTTCTGATGATAAAACTGTGTACCAAATTTTATTCATCTAGCTATTTCAATTTTCGAATCATCGTGTTCACATGCATGTGAATATGCATACCGACAGACAGTCAAATCTTTGACGGATTTGGTTCAAAATTTGAAGCTGACCTACATTTCTGATGATAAAACTGTGTACCAAATTTTATTTATCTAGCTATTTCAGTTTTTGAGTCATCATGTTCACATTAACACGGAATGATAGACAAACAGATTTCCTGTGGAGAGATTTTGTCCAAAATTTGGTAGAAATCTATAAGTTATGTGTAAAGATCACATACCAAATTTTGTCTAAGCCTAATAGTTTTCGAGTTATCGTGTTCACGGACAGACAGACATAATTCCAAAATTATATTATTCGGACTCAGGGAGGTCTAAAACGTGGAGATTCGTCAAAATCTCGAGTTCGAATTTTTTAGCGATTACAATACTTTCTCTTTGTGTACTTCGTATACGAGAAAGTAAAAATAGGTCCCATTAATTTCGTGTGAAAGCGAAACCTACGACGTCATCGTAACGTCATTCATATGGAAGTAATCATAATGACGTAGCGGGAAACTCCATGACGTTTCGGCTTCTCAAAGAGTTGCAAAGACAGGATCGATCAATGACGTAAGTTAGGGAATTCACCCCAATCTTGTTGGTATTCAAATTTAATATTCTGATTTATATAGATTGCCTTTTGTTACAAAAATATTTCTTGCTTCTGATATATAAATGAGGATATTGCAAGGTAATCACACAATAATCATCAAATTTTAACTAACTTTAATGCAAAAAATATTACAACTATGAAAATAAGTATTGCCACAAAAGCGGAAACATTTCAAATTTTTTCAGATGATCACAAAAGTTCTCTTTATCCTCCTTTCGTTACGCAGCACCAAACTTGACACCAAAATTGCAGATCTGTGTATAGTATTGAACTATCTCCGTCGAAGGGTAGACTGTCTGTTTGTTCATCTGATCACTTGCATGCGAACACGATAACTGAAAAACACAATAAGCAAGAAATATTAAATTTGGTATCGGCTCTTCACAACAAAATTGTAGATCTCCATCAAATTTTGAACGCAGTGGTTGATCAACAGGAAGATATTCAAAATGTTTACTCTGTAGTGGCTGAATTATAGCTCACGCAGCATTTAATATTTGATTGTAAATATCGTTTTCTTTTTATTTAAAGCACTTATTTTTTTATCATATTTAATTTTGTTCATCACATTATGTTTTTTGTGGCAACAGTAGAAAAATGCAGTTTTTAGAATTTTGTTGATTTTTCCGTTGCAAATAGATTCTTCTAGAAAAGAAAGAAATAAATTGAATTAAATGGAGTATTCATAGTTTATTTTTGATACGTCAAACAAATTCATGTTGCTTCTTTCATGTTTAAATAAGTAGAAGCCAACAACTCGATTCCTGTCATTATACGCCGAAAATAAACACAAAATGCATTGTATTGTGTAAGTTGATACGATAAAGTGGAAGGAAGAACACTCCCATTGGTTTTATTTGATCTCAGTAATGTTTTTTTCTTTTCTTCCGCGCCGCTCCTTTGCCTGACTGTTTTTCCGCGTCCTCTTAAAAGCCTCTCGCTAGTCGAGATTTCTGCTTAATCTAATTGAATACTAGAAACGGACGAGTTTAATTTGATTAAAGTGAATAAATGCACTGATAAAGCAGCAACGAACTGAGGTTGTTGCTAACTGTTAATTTGGTTTTCCATTTTAAGTAATATAATACAAACCAGCGGGAGTGGTCTCCCCTAAACTTTCTCGCATACTTTCTAAGTGGAGATTCGTCAAAATCTCGAGTTCTAATTTTTTTGACGATTACAATACTTTCTCTTCGTATACTTCGTATACGAGAAAGTGAAACAAACAAACAAACCTGAAATCAAATATCTGTTGCCACGTTTCAAAAAAATATTAATTTGAAGCAGGTGCGATAAAATAGGCAATGCAATGAATACTAAAGAGAAAATTCTGCTTTGGAATTGAATTTCCAAGAAAACAATTTATACTACCACAACCGTAACAATTGCTGAAATAATGAGATCGGTTTGAATAATATTTACAACAATAAAAAAGTGTTACAATTCATGTTTGAAAACATTATTTATTGTTGTAAATAAAATTTACAACAATAACAGATTGCTACCATTACGCATGCGCATGAGAATCGGATTAAAAGAAATTGAATACGCAATTTGAACGCCTCTTTTTGACGGATTTGGCTCAAAATTTTATACGGACCTACATTTACGATAAAACTGTGTACCAAATTTTATCCATCTATCTATTCACGTTTTTGAGTTATAGTGTTCGCATGACCGCTGACATACAGACAGACAGACTTCCCTTTGACGGATTTTGCCAAAATTTGACAGAAACCTACAAATTATGTTTAAAGACCACATACCAAATTTCATCTCCGTATCTCTAATAGTTTTCGAGTTATCGTGTTCCCAGACAGACATGATTCCAAAATTGTGTTTTTCGGACTCAGGGAGGTCTAAAACGTGGAGATTCGTCAAAATCTCGAGTTCCAATTTTTTGACGATTACAAAACTTTCTCTTTGTATACTTCGTAGACGAGAGAGTAAAAAGTATGCATTGGCTTCAAACTTCTTTCGTAACTTGCCTTGATTAGTCCAACGGCTCCGATAAGATTATTTTATTCAAAAATAGGCCATGCCACATCAAAAAACTACTTTTTGAGCTTTTTAAATATAGTGAACACCGGTTAACCGAACTAAAGGTGAGAGCTGTTTTGGATAACTATTTTTTCGGTTAAGCCATGAACATCTATTACTAGTTAGCATCTAATTACAGCATGTTACTCTGAAATGTTTCGGATATAAAACGAATTCAAAACCCTCTTTGTGGGCTACACTTATGTTCTTTGTTAAAGTTAACCCTCCGTTGGTCGCAATGCGCCAGATAGGCATAGGTAAATAATATCGTAATTAATATAGTTAATACCCATTGGTTTTTATTTTAAAATTCTAAAATTAATCGCTGACCTTCTTGAGGAGACTTGAAAGAACCAGCGGGAGTGGCCTCCCCTAAACTTTCTCGTATACTTCCCCAAAAAGGTGCTGTTTCCCCTCCCACCGCGTGGATAAATTAGAAGACCACATACCAAATTTCAATTATCTAATGTAAGTTACTAAAAGATTTGCACACATATAAGCAGCCTTTTAGCTTGCTAGAAATATCTCCGATCTGATTGTTCCAAATTTACTACCGATAGTTGTAGTTGAAAATATCATGCACATTGGCAGAGTGCTTAAGAAATTAAAAAAGCATGAAGAACAGAACTGATGAATCAATTGACACTAATTTTGGTTTGTTACTTTATAACTGTACTTTTTACAACTACTTTCGTTCTGTCAGAGTAAAAATAATGCAAAATCCACTCAGAAAAAAATGCATTACGACATATACAAAATAAAACTAACCGCAAATCAAATATTCAACTCTTATTGAGAAAATGTTTCGGCGTGAAAGAAAAATTAAAAGAAAACACTCCATAATTAATTCACTTTTATTCGAGAAGAATTTGGCAGTGAGCCAAGATAGACCGTATTACGGGAACAGCAGTAACCAGTACGCATGCGCGTGGAGATAACGGATTCTCTTCAAAAGTAAATTATACGGACCTACAGACAGTCAACCCTTTGACGGATTTGGCACAAAATTTTATACGGACCTACATTCATGACGATAAAACTGTGTATAAAATTTTATCCATCTGGCTTTTCAAGTTTTTGAGTTATAGCGGTCGCATGACCTCGAGCATACAGACAGACTTCCCGTAGACGGATTTTGTCCAAAATTTGACAGAAACCTACAAATTATGTGTAAAGACCACACACCAAATTTCATCCCCGTAGCTCTAATAGTTTTCGAGTTATCGCGTTCACAGACACACAGACATAGATCCGAAATTGTGTTTTTCGGACTCAGGGAGGTCTAAAACGAGGAGATTCGTCAAAATCTCGAGTTCGAATTTTTTGACGATTACAATACTTTCTTTTTGTATACTTCGTATACGAGAAAGTGAGAAGTGGGATATCGTTGCAAAAAAATTTCGCCTTCGCGATTATTTCCGTGCAGTACAGTACGTGTTTTTTGGATTTTGATTTCAGAGGCATTTCGGATAACTCCGGTTTCGGTTAACCGGGGTTTTACTGTAGATATATAATTGTATACTTATTATACTCGTGAATTTAAAATGTTTAAAGATAAAATTGTTTCCTTCCTTTAATGAATTACGCATAATTTGAGAATAATTTCTTAATGCATAAATTTGGGGAACTTAGCCTTTTCAAGCCTCTATATCTTCTAGCTAGAAACTCGTGTGTATCTAATTGAGCCTTTTCTCACTTTGTCACGGTCCTCTGTTTCTTTTCCGGTTTGGCACTGCCTTCTGCGCCAACAATGAAAATAATTTCTTTGGCTGTTTCTTCTTACCCAAGAAACACTTCCTTTTTATCTCTGTGCCTTTAGAAACTTGGCTCTCGAAATTAAGTTGTATAAATCGAGGAGAAATTTCGCCAGCTCGTTTTAAAATAATTGTGATTCATTGCATTTTCTTTGAAAAGAACCGGCAATTCTTATAATACAACATAAAATATTATTACTTCCTTAATCGAATTTTACATATAGTAGAAAGTCGAAATTCCAAGTGTTAGTGATCCAGAACTCCTACCTTTTTTCACTTTTTCGTATACAAAGTATGCAAAGAGAAAGTATTGTAATCGTAAAAAAAATTCGAACTCGAGATTTTGGCGAATCTCCACGTTTTAGACCTCCCTGAGTCCGAAAAACACAATTTCGGAATTATGTTTGTCTGTCTGTGTGCTTATCTGTCTGTGTGCTTATCTGTCTGTGTGCTTATCTGTCTGTGTGTCTATCTGTCTGTGTGTCTATCTGTCTGTGTGTTATGAGCCCATTACAAATGCAAGATCTCGAGGAAGAGGAAGATCTTGAAATTTTGTATTCAAGACTTAAGAGCAATTCGAAATGCATTTCCCAAGACCTCGCCACAGAGGAAGAAGATCCTAATTCCTTTCACGCTTTAGCGGAAGGGATTAGAGAGGCCCTTTCCATCTCGAATCCAGATATCAATAAAGCACTTTCTTTGCTAGACACACTTCAAGCTAATTACCTCGTTGCAGAAATTACAAAGGTAACACCAGTACGAGTGAAACAACGCTCTCAACAAATCACTAAAAGTCCTTTCAAAATGAATCAACCATCTTTTTCATCCGACCATCAAGCTACAATTTCACCAAATCCAACAATCCTACTTTATCCAACTACTAACTTAACATCCAATCTCCCAGAGATGTTAAACGAAGCTCTTTCACCAAGGGACTTTAATCCAACCAACATAAAGCCATTGAGAGGTAATGGTCTAGCAATTTCGTTCCAGACATCATCACAAATAAAACAATTTCAATCGAAATTGGAAGAGAACAATAACCTGAAATCATCAATATCAACAAAGCTTCCAACAAAGAGATCTCCCAGCTTCATTCTCTACAATGTTCCAAATCCAACAAAGGAGGCGGCAATCCAGGAAGCATTAAAGATACAACTCAATCTGACAAATCCGTTGAATCTAAGATTCAAATTCAAGGGCAACACCAATGAAACAACGAATTGGGTGTTTGAAGCAACAACACCAACGCTCAATATAATTCAACAGGTTCAGAAGATCAGGATTGGATGGTCAATGTTAAAAATTTCGGAATTCTTCCATTTTAAAAAATGTAACTTTTGTCAGGCCTTTGGCCATACAACCAAAGATTGCCATCGTCAAATTCCCTCTTGCAGTAAATGCGCAGATCATCACTTAATTTCAGACTGCCAGTCTCAGTCATTTTGTTGTATAAACTGCCTGGAGTCAAACATCTTTACAGGTTCAGAGTATCCAACATTCCATTCTGCAAAAGACCGTTCCTGCCCATTTCTCCAGGATGCTATAAATAAATATCGAGCAACAAGAGACTATACTTAATGTATGGGCTCAACGAGGCACACAAAAGTGAAATTATATTCATTTTTATTCATTGTTTTATTCATCATAACTTCAGCCAAATCAAAATGTTTTCTTATTATGTATAAACAATAATTGTTAAATTTAACTCAAGGGGCTATCCTTCAATTAAGGAAAGTCCAACAAAACTGTTCAACCAGATTACACAGGCTACTTCTTTAAATTTAAGAGTCAACAAGTTGCCTAAGTTTATTTTAACAATTTGAATCAAATTAATCCACATGGGGAACCCGTTTGTTGAAAATTTATTACCGTAGTTAATTTCCCAAGTTTTGTATTTCAATTTCGATTAATCATTCTGGGTTAACCATGTTAATTTTCTGTCTATACTATTTTTTCCTTCAAATGCTTTACAACACCATTTTTTTAAAAGTAAAACATCAATCATCAAAAGCAAATAATTTCTATTCGCCATTTAATCAAACAAAAACTTCTTGTTTTCCCAATTCTTAGAACGGGTTTCAAATCTGTTGGAAACCTGCATCTAGCAACAGCTTGTAAATCGTCTGTGAATATTTGTCTTATTTTTGTATTTTAATTTTTTCTATATTGTAATCATTCTTGTTATATTCAATAAAGTTGCTCGGGGGGCGGTTTTCTGGTGCGGGGCCTCGTTTGCCACGTGGGGGTGGGGGTTGATCTCTTATCCTACGGGCGGCCAACCAAACTGCGAAAAGAGATTGCGAAATCTCAAAAGCGGGGCCGCCCTGTAGAGTCAATGTCTGTGTGTCTATCTGTCTGTGTGTCTGTCTGTCTATGAACACGAAAACGCGAAAACTATTATGGCTACGGGTATGAAATTTGGTATATGATCTTGAAACATAATTTGTAGGTTTCTATCAAATTTTGGACAAAATCCGTCCACGGGAAGTCTGTCCGTCTGCTCGCGGTCATGTGAACACTATAACTCAAAAACTTGAATAGCTAGATGGATAAAATTTGTTACACAGTTTTATCATCAGGAATGTAGGTCCGTATCAAATTTTGGACCAAATACGTTAAAGGTCTGTATAATCGCATACTTCTAAACATTATAACTCGTAAACCCTACAGCGTTGATAAATAAAAATTGATATGAGGCCTGCTGATATTAATTGTAGATCTTTGCCCAATTTTCGTTTCAATCGGTCGAAAAAAAGTTGTTCAAATCGCCTATTTGTCTTTTCTCATTGCACAGTAACGTGAGGCCGTTATTGAGCAATTGCGCGATTCAATTACGCTAATCCTTTCTGCTTCTACTCACGCCTTTCGCCCCCAAGTTTCCGATCCCCAATCTTTTTTTCTCCACTGCGTTAGGGACGCTCGTCCGTTTTACTGCCTTTTAGCTTATTTTTCTCCACATGCGTTAGGAGTATACGAAAAAGTTTAGGGGAGTCCACTCCCTCTGGTTTTAATTTCTTATCTTTACTCAAATTTTTATAAAGTTATTAAAGGGCGTCAAAATAAATGAGAAAATTTTTCAAAGCTATATTATTTAATATCATTTATATAAAGAAACTATGATTTAAAATATGTAAAAGATAATTGTATTATACTTCTCTCTTGCTTAACATTTTTTATTGCCGAGTAATTTATACACATGAAGAGAGCAATTTTCTTCCCGCTGTCTTTCTTTCTCAGTTAAAGAGCTGCACTAAATTATATCAGCAGGGCCAAGTGTTCTAATATTTAATGTTTTTGTAACTATAACTAACTATATATAACTAACTACTTCTTCAGAAGCTCTGCAATAAAACGACTTATACCAAAAAAGGTTCAAAAGTTATTTTATAAGATCCTTCTCTTTTTGGTCTTTGGAATTCGTCGTAACTGTCTATTCGTTGCATCAAATTTTAATTACAGTCGACGCTCGTTATAACGACCACACATTATAAAGACCATTCCATTATAACGACCAGTGATAAAATCCCAACTGTGCTTCCCTATGCTGCCAGTGTGCTTGTTCACGAAGACAGGGGTGTGTGTCCGTATTGTTCTGTTTCCCTATGCACTCTAATGTTATTTTACTTCCGATATAACGACCGTCCAATGTCGTCTAATCCCAATACAACGTCCGAATTCAAAGGGACACCTTCCGGCATTCCAAAAGAACATGTTTCTAAACGTAACTTGAAATGACATTAAATATTGTATTGCCAAGCTTCGCTGTAGATGTAGAGTCTCAGTGTTGCAGTCTAACTTGATTGGGAATTACCACTCACCACAGCGCGGAAATTAGAATAGGCTAGAATAAAAAATGTTTCAAATGCTATTGAGACATTAAAATGTTTTTTCTTTGAAAGGCAAGAAAATACAGAACATTATTTATCATCTTTAACTGAAATGAAAAATTATGTTTTGCAAAAATCGCATATGTAGAAAAGACAACCAACCATCTCTGAATTTTTCTTTAGGAAATAAATGTTTTGTAAGTCCACCCTTTATTTTCTACTTTAAAATCTGTTTTAGAAATATATTTTTAATTTATAAAATTTTATTTTTAATACCAATGATAAAAAAAATAAGTTGAGTATTTAGTTGGAATCTCTTTAAAAATCGCCTATATTTTACGGAACTGCTGAGCGTGCACGTGTGCATTTTTTAATTATATCCACTATAGCGACCACTCGTTATAAGGACCTTTTGCTGTGGGATTCAGAGGGTCGTTATAATGAGCGTCGACTGTATTCATTAAAGTACAAAAATATCGTTATCAACAATATATCAATGGCATACAGTCTTTCCCAACGTGTTTAAAGAATTTTACCTAACTTTGTGAAAATTCTATTTTTAGTAAATACTAGCAATACGCACACGGCGTTGCACGTGGAACCAGGAATTCAACAAAATGAAAAAAAAAAATAATAAATAAATAAACCAGCGGGAGTGGTCTCCCCTAAACTTTCTCGTATACTTTCTAAGTGGGGATTCGTCAAAATCTGGAGTTCGATTTTTTTTTTTTTTTGACTATTACAATACTTTCTCTCTGTATACTTCGCATACGAGAAAGTGAAACAAACAAACAAACCTGAAATCAAATATCTGTTGCCACGTTTCAAAAACATATTACTTTGAAGCAGGTGCGATAAAATAGGCAATGCAATGAATTCCAAATGCGAAAGTTCTGCTTTGGAATTGAATTCCCAAGAAAACGATTTATACTACTACAACCGTAACAATTGCAAAAGCGCGTAAATAAAAGATTTGCTGAAATAATGAGATCGGTTTGAATTTTATTTACAACAATAAAAAAATTGTTACAATTTATGTTTGAAAACATTATTTATTGTTGTAAATAAAATTTACAACAATAACAGATTGCTACCAGTACTTTGCGCATAAGTATCGGATTAAAAGAAATTGAATATGCAATATTAACGCCCCTTTTCGACGGATTTGGCCCAAAATTTTATACGGACCTACATTCATGACGATAAAACTGTGTACCAAATTTTATCCATCTGGCTATTCAAGTTTTTGAGTTATAGCGTTCACATGACCGCGGACATACAGATAAACAGACTTCCCGTTGACGGATTTTCTCCAAAATTTGATAGAAACCTACAAATTATGTTTAAAGACCACATACAAAATTTCATCCCCGTAGCTCTAATAGGTTTCGAGTTATCGTGTTCACAGACAGACAGACACGATTCCAAAATTGTGTTTTTCGGACTCAGGGAGGTCTAAAACGTGAAGATTTGTCAAAATCTCGAGTTCGAATTTTTTGACGATTACAATACTTTCTCTTTGTATACTTCGTATACGAGAAAGTAAAAAGATACAAATTATTGATTTTCCCGCTTATTTTTCTTCGCGATAATGATATTTCAACTGTAGAAGAACAATACAGAGTACGTTAAACCGAAACAATATTAAAAAATTGCAACGTGAAAATGATTATTATACAGCAAGCAAAATATGCGAAACATAAACCACGTTAAGACACTGCCGAAAATAATAATCGAAGTCATTCAGTTGAAGGTTATGAAGTATCCTTCGCTTTGCACCGTCAGCCAATGAAATTGCAACAATGCATGTTGGGAAGGCTCCAGAGAAACTTCCTCGGGAGAATGCTCTCTAGAGAAAAATATCTTTCAACTGACGAAGAAAAAATTAATTAAAAAAAAACGAAAAAAGATATTTTAACCGTTCTTGTTTTAAATCCGACAGAACCATTCCAGTTCTAAGCTGATGAAAATTGAAAATAATAGTGTTGCTAGAATGTCGGATGCAGCAAATTTAATAACAAAAATAAAATTTCGATTGTAAAACTAACTATTTTTTAAAAATTTCTCAAAATTCAGTAAATTACTTTTGAAGTTCAAAACAAACTTCATTAGAACGAAAATTGTTTGTTCTATCCAATGATGCATTGATGTTTTTCAACGATCATTACAAAAGATACTACAGCCGTAAATGTGCCAAAAATGACCTAAAACAACACAAAACATTAAATAAAAAATTCTTAGATTGAATTTTAAAATTTCGGCTTCGAGATGCATTGAGTCACCTTTACGACTACCTGTGTGCCAAATGCCATGGCTGTGAATGTGATAGATTCGTGTGGATATCGCACGCACGCACACAAACATTGCCTTTTATGAGTATAGATTACATTAGAATTTTTAGAATCCTAAATTTGTGCATCTAAGTTATACAAATTTTAAACGAAATGCTTGTAAAATTGATTGATAAAATTTTAATTTATAAATACTTTTACAAGCAATTCAGTGCCACGTAAACTACAAGCCCCGTTTTCAAATGCATGACTAAACTGATATCCTGGTTATAGAATTAAATAAATGAGGTTATATTCAGATTAATTCTTATACAAAACTATTACGCATACCCTCTACTTAACTTATATATATACTTTACTTATATATAAAAAAACCTTGCTTACTGACATTTTTGTATTTCTGTTTACGGAAAAATAATAGACAAAAATAAGTTCGTAGTTCTCTATGTCAAGAGTGTATTTTGCAAATCGTGCCTTTTAGTCTGTTCATTAAATCCTTTTACCTCGAAAAACTTTTATTTTGTATTAAAATTTCAGGATGCAGTTTTTTTTAATTTCATTGACAAATATCTTTTTAATAATCACTTTGGTGGAAATTTTTTGAATAATTTTTATCATTTGCCCATTTGCCATTCCTTCAAAAATGTAAGATGAAATTATAAAATGAAAATCATCAAGTAATTTAATAAAATGCCTAAAAATATGACGGGAGGCTGTCTTTTTCAAACAGCCGCTGATGTTAAAAACGTAGGACTACTTTACTCGCGTGATTCTTTTCCGATTTTCGATTTTTTTGTAACTTCTGTTGTTACTCTTTATCTTTAAAATAAGGCAATAGTTAAGTTTTTAACATATGTAGTTACCGTGATATAGAGGATCTCCCGTACAACGTTTTTTGTGGCGTTTTGGCGTGTGAATCAATTTCCTTCCTGAGACCCCAATGGAAGGAACGTGGTCCTACGTTAAAACACAGTTTAAATGGAATCTTGTACGAATTCTTTTGTACTTTATTTTTATACATTGCCAGAAGAAATGAGATTTTATGCACTTGGATTTAATTTGACTTGTTTCATGTTTTTAAAAATATAATTTTTAAATAGGTTTTTCATTCTTTTTTATGGGTAGAGTTTTGAAATTTTGCACACTTAGGTATTTTTGATGACAATACATGTAGGATATTACCCGTAAAGAATAATTTAATCACTGTAAGAAAAATGTAAGAGCTAGATTAATTAATTTGTTTGGCGATAAATGGAACCACAGTTCTGCTCTGTACGAACTACAAGCAGCGCCCTCTTTTTCCCTAACAAAACCAGACTGCTCGCTGAGAGCAGCGCAGCAGCACCGCAGGCAGCCATCATGTTAACAAATCTCTAAATTTCTCTGTTGTCAGATCAGTCTTGGCGCAGTTAAGCCGCCGATCTTCCCACTACGGTAACTATGTCCCGTCTAACTTTCCTTATGGCTCTCTAATCTCTAAATCTTAATACCGTAATATTCTTAACCCATAACATCTATCCCTTATTAATCTGGCTCACCTAGTAAATATGACTTCATGTAAACTCTCAACACTCTCATAAACTTTTTGTATATATAACTTTCCCCCCTGTAAATTCTCCCTATAATACTTTAATAAATGTTTTTGATTCAACTTGAAGCCTACTCGTTTATTTTATTTAATACTAGCAGTGCGCGCACGGCGTTGCCCGTGGAATCAGGACTTCAAAAATGTGGGTTTAAAAAAGCGCCCACAAATAGCACGAAAAAGTTTTGAAAACAAAATCAAAACAAAAAATACACATTATTGATATTTCCCGCTTATTTTTCTTTGCGAATGACGTCACCTGCCGCGCAGAAGGTCACGTTGCAACAATGCATTGTGGGATGGTCCGGAGAAGCTCTCGCTGTTAAATCTCGCTTCGAAAAAACTGTTTGAACCGATCAGGGAAAAATTAATTTTTAAAAAACGGAAAAAGATATTTTAATAGTTCTTGTTTAAAATCCGACATAAACGTTCAATTTTTAGACTGAAAAAAAAATGAAAATTATAGAGATGTTAGAACGTCAGATGCGATAATTTAAAGAAATCTTTATTAAAAATTACCATAAAAGTGACTATTTTTCAATTTTTTTTCAAAATTCAGTAAATTACGTTAGAAATTCAAAATTAACTTCATTTGAACGGAAATCGCGTGCTCTTTCCGATGGTGTATCTATTTTTGTCGTACAGTTATCCGAAACCATTCTATTGAGAAATGAGTGCGAAAAATCACCCAAAACAACACAAAACATTAAATAAAAAATTTTCTAGATTAAATTTTAAAATTTCGGCTTCGAGGTGCATTGAGTCACCATTAAGACTACCTGTGTGCCAAATTTCAAGCTTGTAAGTGCGATAGATTCGTCTGGATATCGCACGCAGACACTCACACACACACACACAAACATGGCCTTTTATAAGTATAGATTTTGTTCTAAATTTAACGTAGTAAAAACCCTTAAATCCCCTAGATATAAACCCGAACTACTTACCCCTTATAGGTAACCCTTCCGTGGGCATTTTGTTCATTGAACGGAATCCCACATACATAACTTAATATTTTCAGAATTTTATTATTATTTTATTTAATCAAATTTTGGCTCCAACCTGAAGGTGCCATTTGGTAGAGAATTTCAGGGAAAAAAAGGATTTCTAGATTCCGTAATATTCACGATAATGAATTTTAGATTAAAGGTTAAAAAACAAAAAAATATTTTTTTAAAAATATACCTTTGTACGAATAAAAATGCTTTTTTAAAAACTGTTATTCTTAAATTAATTAAATTCAGATTTACCAGAAATTGGTTTAAAATCAGAGAGATTTAAAGAAGGCAAAATATAGTATTTCGCCAAAAACCATGATAATATATTTGTTCGGTGAACCTCTAGCCTTATTCTCAGCGTTATTTTCGAAGAAAGCAAACGTGTCTGAGAGTAACTGTAGCTTCCTTACTGTTTCTTCCGTGCAGAAAAGCAAAATAATTGTTGTTTACATGTGCTTGGTTGTTTTTCAACGAATCCTCTTCCATTGATCTGCCGTGATAAATGAAAATTTATTCTAGAATTTTCTAACAATAGATAGAGTATATTATTAATATTATTATCATTCATCTCTTCGCTTAATGAACGATATATATAATGAATCAAATAGTAGGACAATTCCATGCTGAAGAAGAAAGGTCGTTTTGAGTACAAAGCAGATGTTACGTGTCTACCAAACAAAAGAACTAAACTTGAGCACGCAGTTGCATAAACTGTGCGCATGACTGCATTTCAACTAACTTACAAAAAACGATTTCTGCTGCATGCCAGGTGAAAAAAAGGATATTTGATTACAGAGTTGGGCAGAAAAATATATTTAATGAAAAACAAGTGTCCAGTAACAAGAAACAAAGGCTGAAACAAGAATCATTCAGTATTTGTTAAAGTTGAAGACTGAAATCGAATATTTAGATCATTAAAAGATACAAGGCAAGATAGAGTTCATGTATAATATATTTTTCAGGAATGGCCGCTCTGATTAATTTTACATCCATTGCGCGTTTTGCAAGAGGACAAAAGGTATGACAGTGGCAATTATTATTAAAGCTTATGCGTTTTGCAAGAGGACAAAAGGTATGACAGTGGTAATTATTATTAAAGCTTATGCGTTTTGTAAGAGGACAAAAGGTATCACAGTGGCAATTATTATTAAAGCTTGTGCGTTTTGCGAAAGGACAAAAGTTATGACAGTGTCAATTATTATTAAAGCTTATGCGTTTTGCAAGAGGACAAAAAGTATGACAGTGTGAGGCAACGTGCATATCGATGACAGAAGTCATGCGATTTTATGTTTCGCAAGTGACTTTGACATCAGGCGAACTGAACGTTTCTTTGGAAAAACTATTAACACTTTTAACGTAGGACTACGTTCCTCCTATTGGTATCTCAGCAAGGAATTTGATTCACACGCCAAAACACCACAAAATACGTTGTATGGGAGATCCTCTATATCTCGGTAACTACATATATTAAAAACATAACTAATGTCTTATTTTAGAGATAAAGGGTGTAACAACAGAAGTTACAAAAAAAATATCGGAAAAGAGTCACACGAGTCAAGAAGTCCTACGCCTTTAACATCAGCGGCTGTTTGAAAATGACAGCCTCTCTTCATTTTTATCTGAAAAATATCATATTAAATAACAATTTCAAAGATTGTGGTGTTAATGTCAAAAAAATTCAACTTTTACATTATTTCGCCTTTTACTCTAAAGCGTACCGTAAGAATATCAGACTGATAAAATCCATGTTTTGATAGGTAGGTGTACAGAAGTCTGAATTTACGAGATCATGTTAGATTAAGTGACTAATCAACTAAAATAAATTTATATTAACATGGTGATGTTTTTAGACTGACATACTTTCTGTAAATCGCGAAATGTAATCGTGCGCATTACGCTCAGAATGCAACGCCCAACGGGGTAGCCCGTTGGACCTACAGCCACCAAATTTGGACGTATTAGTTACTTCTTGAATAGTAGGTGCTCACCAAGAAAGTGTTTTTTTAAATTTTAATTAATTTTTAATTAATTAAAATTAATTTCAATTAATTAATTAATTTAACGTTTTTATTCAATGACTTCGGATCATATTATAATTTTTACATCGCTTTAAAATTCAAAAATTTAGCTTTCCAGTAACACCAGTTTTATTTCCATACAATGTTTTCTTTAACTTTATTAAATTTTTTAAAATTAATTTTAATCGCAAGCAATGCTTTGTATCATTCTAATGAAATTAAAAACAATTTTATAAAACTTTTAGTCACGTGTATTTATCAGTGTTAACTCTATGATAATAAAAAAAAGAAAACAAATGCTTTTCTTTGGATATTATTTCCAAAGCAGAATTTTCATTTTCTCTTGGGATTCTTTTTGTGAATTGTGGGATATAAAATGAAGGCACAGAATGCAGCGGCTGATGCAATTAAGCCAGACGAAGAGACAAGATAGACGAATGAATCCTCAAACATTAGCATGCTAAGATGTTCCGGACTACAGGTTCGAAATTTAAGGAGATTTTATTTATGTCATTTATTAATTCCTGACGTGCAGCAATTTTCAGTACATGGATGGATTACCAAGATAATTACAGCCTAATCACGAAGAGCTGACAATCAAGAAAAATACTCCTAGCTAGTTTCAAGTTACAAGATAAATGCTTTGTATTTTCTTACGATGAATATTACAGATAACATCATCCATGCATAACACAAAGTCATAAAAGTCCCTTTGTTATTTAAAAGCAATGTTATCTAAATCAAACTTTCTTATACAATAGACAGCGAAAAATTTTACAGTGCCATTTTGCAGACTGTTCAATATTTGAAAGCATAATTGTTTAATATGATCATTTTGACTTTTAAAGTTTTATTAAAATTTGCTGCATAACTATTTTAAAATAAGTTATAGCGTATATATTTTCGACCAAAAGGGGTCCGGAACAGAAAAAGTGTGGTCCTCGCTTAAACCATCCTATTTGGACGATAATATAGATCACAATTTTAGTTTTCATTAACCTCGATGTAACTTAAACCTCTTAATTAGTTGCTCATAATACTTTCGTTTTCTGCATAACCAATAAGTATTGTGAATTATAAAATCTTCCACTTCAGAAAGAACGAACTTAAACAGCTATCATACGTTAAGAATGATATCTGAAAACCTAGAAGAAAACACTATCACCTGAAGAACAAAGAAAGTCTTTTTGCTCCTTTGAATTTGAATTGTTAGAGTTATGTCCCTTTCTCAGTCGGCAAAAGGGATATTTTAGGGCGGATCTCATAATTTCGAACCATGATCAAATTATGAGGACGAATCTGAGCCGGCACCTCCTCTCCGAACGTCCACACCACACCAGCAGGACGAAGTTTGTTCCTCGATGAATTTCATGCGCAGCAGCTCTGCATAGTCGCAACATTACCCTACGTTTCGTGCTTATAACCATTGCGATTATTTAGAAGTTAGATAGATATAAGGCAGCCTGCTTGCACGATGGATCTTTGATGGAATCATGTTCCGAGCCCACTACCCTTAGCTCTCATTATCGAGACTCTGGCACGAGATACGAGGCTCAATATCGAGACTCTGACACGAGACACGAGGATAAATATCGAGACTCTGGCACGAGGCTAAATATCGAGACTCTGGCACGAGGCACGAGGATAAATATCAAGACTCTGGCACGAGTCTCAATATCGAGATTCTGGGCGGATGTGTCTAAGCTGGCGTTCACTCTCCAAACATTCTCTCCACATCAATGTGAGGGCAGATGTTTAACAGACCCACATACATTTCGGACCTAGAAGCTGTAGTTCTCCAAACCTGAAGCTGAGACTCTACTTCTACACTTCTAGGCCATCGCAGACCCATTTTCTGACAGTAGCGTAGCGATTTGGGGGTAGAGGGTATAGATTCCCCAGGCGCAAGTCTTAGAGAGCGCCAAGGGGACAAATCTTTAGTGCGTTGATGTCACTTTTTAAAGTGAAATTTCATAAGGGGCGAAAAAACAAAGACATGCCTCAGGCGTTGTTGACCCTTGCTAAACCACTGAGGATGACTGGGGGCAAAAAAAATCCATATTATACCCAGGGCGCCAGTTACTCTCGCTACGCCACTGGTTTCTGTACCACATGCTAAAAGAAAAAGATACGAGCAAATTTTCATTTAGGTGTGTTCAACTGCCTTTGCGTGTAAAGCAATTCTTACATAAGTCCGTTGTAATAGAATTAAGTGCACGAATTTCTATTCATTTGAAAGCACCGAACAGGGATTTCATGTTAAGTGCAATCATGTAATGAGTAGTTTTAAGTAAACAACATTAAATTGCACGTAGAAACTCAGAAAAATAGCTTCTTAAGTATTTGAGAAGCAAATTATGTTAATTGCATACGTTCTGTTTGTTTTGGTTCTTAATTTTAAAAGCTAATGCGATTCGGATGACACTGTTATTTTACAAGAACGGAATATGATAAATACATCAAGAAATCTTCTGTTCTTTTAAATATTTGTTTTATACTGATATCTCAGTACGGGAATGTTCGAAAGAATATCGTTATATAGCCTGAAAATTCTAAAACTATCCACATTGTAATCATGACTCATGCAAGAAAACCGAATGTGAATGATCTTCCATTTAACCCATTGACTAATATCCAGATGCGTTACCTTATGTACCTAGTCGAATATTTTTTTCATTATTTCTAGACTCGCGTCAGTTCCTTTCTTACCTTACATTGAAACATAAAAGGTACTTTGACAGCATGACATTAGAGATCATCAAAAATTTCACAATTTCCGAATGATTTTTAAAACGCAATGGTTTCAGAAAAGGATTTGCTTCAGGATGGAAGCGCATTGACATATGGTACCAACAGGCATCAAAGGAATGAATCATTATTTCTTTTTCTTTCTAATATACCTTATTTTTCAGAAAACGAGGAACACCTACATCAGGTTAGGGCGCAGATGACATTTGAGCTGCTGATGTGTGGGAATACAGTGGGCATTGTGAAGAAATTTTGACTCACTGTCTGTTTATGGCATGGGGCGTTTTCAGGCAAGGTGCGTTTTGCGTGTAAAAATACCAAAAAAACTATTTTTCTGGCTTCCATAATGATATAGTGCTGTTTTTTTCCTCTGATCACGCACTTCGTCCGGAAATATCAATCATTGTATACTTGATATAGGTTTTCCTATGGTCTTCAAAAAAGTTTTTTTTTAAATCCATTTAAAGAGATAATAACTCTTTTGCATTTAAATTATTGTTCTGAATTAGAAATTTTTAAAAATTGGAATCTGGAGGGCATTCTCGAAGGATGACTTGTTTTTGCTTTCTCGTATACGGACGAAGTATACAAAGAGAAAGTATTCTAATCGTCAAAAAATTCGAACTCGAGATTTTGACGAATCTCCACGTTTTAGACCTACCTGAGTCCGAAAAACACAATTTTGGAATCATGTTTGTCTGTGTGTCTGTGAACACGGTAACTCAAAAACTATTAGAGCTACGGGGATGAAATTTGGTATGTGATCTTTGCACGTCATCTGTAGGTTTCT
>BGPR01004210.1:85040-116935 GCA_013235015.1 Araneus ventricosus | reverse complement strand
ATGTTATTTTTCAACTGCATATGTTTTAAAACTAAGAAAATATTGCAAAATTAAGCTTTCAAATTAATATTTTTTAAAAAAAAACTGAGAAATTTGAAAAAAAATGTCTAAAATGTTTGCCTTATGCTAACAGCCATTTACAAAATCGCATTCCAAATATACATAAATCCTTGTAGGAGTACATTTTTATGACATTTCTCTGTGTTATGCTCTAAAATCGTTCTTGTACTTCAAAATAATTTTGAGATATAGCTGAACATAGTTACTAAACTGGTAATTTTTCATAAAAAATACTTTGTGTTTATATTTAACCACTTAAAAATATTACTTGATTTTAAAATTGATCTTAGTTTTTAGAGGAAAACATCAAGCATATTACAGAAAACAATCTCAGAAAATTTCATATCAATACTTGAATAACGTTTTGAGAAATCATTGTTACGGTCGACAGTTTGCCTCAAAAATATCATTTCCCAGAACACACATTTAAAGTTTTCATGCAACATAAAATAACGCTTGCAGTTCGGTAATAAAACAGCTGTAACTTCAATTGTAATTCACGTAGAATAAAAAGTGAGACAGTTTTAGAAAGCTGATTAAAAGGCTACAAAATTAAGTCATAAAATGTTTTTGATAAATTCATCAAAAACCTCGATTTTAAGCCAGTCGGATACCTTAACACAAGTGCAAAAATTTTTCTAATCAAAAGGGAAAATTATATAGCTGACATTTGAAATTCACTTTGTTACTTTACAGAACTATAACGATTTTTAGTACTCTGAAGATATTGAATTTCATCGGCTGTAGGTATATTTTCTTTTAAACTAATTTGTTTTGATGCAGTTACTCCAAATATAAAATTACATGGTATCTTATTGCGTCCGTTTCAAAACTTATCTGTTTCAAATATTGGCCGGCGCCTCTGAACCCCTTACCCAATACTTCCCTTATACTGGTACGCCGGTAGGGTACCCCATCTGAGTTCGGGGTTGTTTCTCTTCTTTCCCTACCCACAGAGAAAAATTACCAGTGGTCTCACTTCGGATTTTGGTAAGCGATTGCAGCGCTACCTGTACCAGCCCACGCTGAGAGAACTACAAACCATAACACGGCACCATATTGTTCCTGTGGATTCACGTGCTTTGTGATGGCCGCTGTGTCTTAGTCCTCTTGAGAGAAGATTTTTTTATATCCTTTCACTAATGCTTATACTTATTTTGCTCAAGCTTATTTTTATATACATTTACTTATTTTTATATATATTTTCTTTTCTGTGTGTACTCTTTTCTTCTTTTTTCAGGATCAACGATATGGATGCTACTGCCGAAAATGCTGCCTTTCTGAAAATAAAATACAGAAATAGAGGAAGGACATGTTCTTTGTGAGATACTCCTGGGTCGGTATTATTCAGGATTCCTTCTGATGAGAATAGGTATATTTAACCGAATTATATATATGAATACATAAAATATTTATACAAGTTTATATAAAAATTACACATCTTTCGTCCTGTGTGATTTCGGAAACAAACATACTGCTCATCATATGGAATAATACCTCTATTCTTTTACAATTTATTTCTTTTGTACTTTTTTACATGTTGAACTTTATTGCTATGCAATTTGAATTAGGAGTAATTTTTTTTACTATATTATATTTTCAGGCAAAACGAATGGTTCTCAGCATTAAAATGGAATTCGTCACCAGAGAAATTAAAATATGTCTTGGGTAATGCCAGAGTGTGTGACAGACATTTCTCCGAGTCTTGCTTCAGTTGTACACTTAGGGAAGGATTAAATAAGTTTCCATGTCCTCAAATAACTGAAGATCTGGCATCTACAGCAAGTGATAATCTTTCTGCTTTGCCTTCACCAGCATCCCAGTACCCATCTGTTGAAGTTATTGACACAGAACAGTTATTGACACATTGACACAGTGTTCTAGAAATATTCTTTCTACACCAACAACATCATCCCATAACATCAGCGGCCATCTGCAAGTGACCCCCAAAACAAGAAAAATTAAAACTTTGCTTTCTAGTGTTTCAAAATTAAGGATACGATTATATGAAAAGCGTTCCTCTTCTCGCCTTATGGGACAGTTACAAGCTAAATTAGCTGACAGGATATATTTATTTCAATTTATTTCATCTCAATTGCATATGCAATGCAAGTCTACAAAAGGAAGGCGTTTGTCAGCAAAGGAAAAATCATTCTCTCTGAAAATTTATTTACATAGTCCTAGTGCGTATAGAATTCTGAGAAAATACTTTGCTTTTCATGCAAAGCCACCATGCACAGGTAAAATTTTATTTTCAAAATTTGTGTATCAATTATTTTGTTGAATACAGTATTTAAGAGTTTTTAAATTAACATTTTGTATATTGAGAAAGAACTAGTAAATATATAATATCAGTGTTCTTTTAAATTTTTGTACAAAATTTCCGTTCAATACATTAATTCATTCATAGAAAAGGATATTGTTACCAAGTATTGTATTGTTACAGTCATGGAAAGTCGCTTCCCAGCAATGCAGGTCTTATGGTTGGGAAGAGGGTTTTACAAGGTGAAGCATGGAGTGACCTCAGCGACTCTCGTGGCACGCATGACCTTGGCGACCATTTTGGCGACTTGGCGCCAAATTTGGCGACCTTGGCGACAAATAGATTATTCTCGAAAATGCAACCCTTTTCTCGATATTTCTATTAGGGGCCGAGATCTAGGATTTTCATGAAAATTCTATGTGACGTCACGGCCTAACGGGGAGAGTATATAAGACCGCGTTTGGACCACAACAGCGTCTTTATGGACTGGTTACTTCTCTTTAAAGCGCGAACGTCTTCGGAGTTCTACCCCCTGTGTGAACTAATCAGCTGGTGAGCTGAGCTGCTATTGTCTTTACTAGTTATTTGCTGACTGTTTGTGCTGTTAGATATCAAAGTGCTGAACTGTCATTACCTGTGAATTGTTGTCTATTTACATTGGTAATCTGAGCAAGGACTATTGTTTCCTGTACCTGTGTTACGTGTTTTCCTGCGTATTTGTAAATAAACCTTCATTCTCCATTATCCTGCGTGTTGGACTGTTTTCATCATACACCACAGAGAGACCTTTTGCAACAGTATATACATCTAAATTAGTTTAACCATTTTTTATTTAAGATTTGTAAATTATGTGTTTTAATGATTGCATTACTTATAAATAATCTGAGATAAATAACAAATATTAGTGTTGATATATTTAATTATTAAATGTCTTGAAAATTGTTTCTGTTGAATACAGTATATCTAAGTAATTAAATTAGCATTCTGTTTATTCAAAAACAGAAGTAGTACAGATACAAGATTAATATTCCTTTAAATTTTTACACCAAATTTTCCGTCAATTGTTTCATTCATTCATATAAAATGAATGAAACTTTGATTGGCCGCGATGATTTGGCCGCGGTGGCCTAGTGGTAATGTCTCGACCTCGGGACCGGAGGGTCGCAGGTACGAAACCCGATTCCACTGAAGATCCGCCGTGTATGGGGCCTGTTGCACGCTAAATCATACGCAGTGGCCAAACGTCCTCCCGTTGGTGCGGCGCGGAAGTTTAGAGAGGGGGTGCCAACTCAGGTGTCGTCCTCGTCATCCGACCGCGGTTCAAAATTACGAGGTCCGTCCCTAAATAGCCCTCGTGTTGCTTCAAAACGGGACGTTAATATAACCTAACCTATCATTCATATAAAGGTAGTCCAAGTCTTGTACATATATAAAATTAAATCAATTTACCCATTTTGTATTTGAGGTGTGTAAATTATGTGTTTCATTGATTTTATTAATTAAAACTAATGAAATTTATATGCCTGACATAAAAAATTAGTTTTGATGTATTTTATTATTGATGATCTTGACTTTTTTTTTATTTATTTCAGATATACTTATAATGTTTCCAAAGCTCCTGTATTTTGTTCCAATTTGGTTAAATGTTTAAAAACACAATCGTCCCAGATGAGTGAATCTGAAAAATTATGTGTTCTTTCAATTGACGAAATGGCAATTAAGCCAGGATATACATATGCAGAAGACTTAGATTGCGTAGATGGGTTTACCACATTTAATCAGGATTACAAAGAAAAACCACCATATGCAACATTGCCACTTGTGTTTATGGCACTTCACTTCCCCAACTGACAAGTTTAGTTTGAAAAGGTTGGTAGAAGAAGCAATCGACATTTTACAGTCTTGTCAATTTGAAGTAGTTTCTATTGTATGTGGCCAAGGTTAGCAGAGTTTTATTATGTTTAATAATTATATCTCAATGAAAACTTGCACTAACATACAGTATTATTCTAAAAATACCCTAATTGAATTATGTACCTCTTAGTTTAACTACTTTATTAATTTCTTGTTACAAATATTATGTTTGATTGCGTCTTCTCCTGCTATATAATAAGACTTTTCATGTTGAATTTCCAGGTTCAAAAAAACCAAGGTCTTTTTAAAGAAATGAATGTGACAACAGAAAATCCTTTCTTTGTACACAAAAGTAAGAAAATATACGCTATGTATGATCCTCCTCATCTTTTGAAATCGGTACGAAACAACCTGAAGAACCACGGGATTTATTATGAAGACACGTCTATTGGAAATACTTCTCGTACAGCCTTTGCGAATTGGAAGCATATTGAAGAATTGTATGAAATGGATTCAAAAGATGTAAGGATATATTTAATTAAAACATTTTTTTTTAAATACGTTTTTATTAGTTTATCTAAAGGTGGAATTTTTTCATTCTTTTATTTTTCTCTTTTTTAGTTCTCTAATTTGCACCATTTTATTAAAAATACTATAGACTCAAAAAGTGTAAGAATTAATTTAATGAAAATATTTTTATTAGCGAACCTAAAGATGGAAGTTTCTCATTCAACTTTTTTCTACTTTTTGGTCTTCAATTTATGTAATGTTATTAAAAATATGATGGACTTGCAATCAATTATTCTGAATGCTGCTATAACAAGTGGTGATATTCATTAAAATCAAAATTTTAATTAGTGCATTAACTGTTAGTTAAGTCATGCACATAATAGAGTAGTGTATTATCATCATTATTGTTGAATATATTTACATATTTCCTTTTATATTAATTGCAATCGATTATTTTTTCAGGAATTTCCTGCCTGCAGAAAGTTGACGAAGAAACACGTAGCAGTATCGGGACTTGAAAAAATTAATGTGAAACTTGCAGCTCAGGTTAGAAAAGCCACTTTATCTAGCTTAATTATTTTTTATTTACTGTTGTTTCATAATCTTAGTTTTAAACTGAGCTATTTCAACATATAATAATAAAATATTTCAAAAATTATTCTCTTCATTTTTTTGTCTTTTATATTTAATGTTGAGATTTTTCTAGCATATGTAATTTAAATTTTATTCACTTCGTAACTCAATTGAATTTTTAAGAATGAAAGTTTATTAAATTCCATATCAGATAGTACATTAAAAGAGATCATATAAATTAATTTGAGCTTTCTTAACTAACAAAAACTTAACTAGAAACTTAAATTGCTAATCTGTGAATTTCTTTTAAATTATTACTAACTACTTAATTGACTTATTTATTCATAATAATTAAGCATGAAAATTGAATGATAATTTTCATATAAAGAAACTGAATGTTGCATGAATTGATTCCATTCAAATTGTTTATTCCTTTAGGTTCTAAGTCATTCAGTGGCAGCTGCATTAAATCTGTAAGTTGCCGCCCAGAGAATCGAAAGTAATGCCATAGATACTGCAAGCTTTCTCAAGAAAATGGACAAACTGTTTGACACCGTTAAATCAAGGACCTTGAAGCATCAAAAGAAAAAAATGTGTGCTGTCACCAAAAATAACTGCCATATAGAGATTTGGAAAGATATGAGATCTTGGATTAAAACGTGGAGTATACGCTCAAGCAAAGGGAAAACAATTGTTGCACCTTGTAAGAATGGGTGGATTTTAACCCTAAATGCATTTATAGGGATTTCTCAAGATTTGTTATTGAAAAATAAATTCATTCTAACAATTCGTTTCAATCAAGATGTAATCGAAAATACATTTTCGTCGGTAAGACGAAGAGGAGGTCTTAGGGACAACCCAGATACATACAAATTCAGACACACAATTCACAAAGTAATACTCGCAAACTTTTTAAAACAATCAATTGGAAAAAAATTGCCAGGATGATGAAGCATACACCCTCATCGACTTTAGCTCTTTCAATAAAAATGAAATATTTGAAATTTTAAATTCTGAAGACTGTTCAGAAGAGTGTGTACAAGATGATGTGGACAGATTAAATTCAGTTAACTTAAATAGTTTTTCTGAAAATGTAATAAGTTGTACAGAAAAAAGTGTACAAGATAATGTGAACAGATTAAATTCAGTAAATTTGAATAGTGTTTCGGAAAATGTAATTTGTTGTGAAGAAGAAAGTGGACAAGATAATGTGGACAGATTAAATTCAGTAAACTTAAATAGTGTTTCGGAAAATGTAATAAGTTACATTTCGGGATATTTTGCAAAAAATATTTGTCATCTGATGCATGTATCGAATGTCAAAAGTTGATTGTAGATGAAGATAAAATCTTAGATAATCATACAATTATTTTGGATTTTAAAGAATATTATGACTGTAAATCTGGGTTAAAATGGCCAGCAAAAGATTTATTTCAGTACTTTGTGAATTTACATAAATGCTTTATGCCTAATTTTAACTTATTTTGCGAAAAAGATGGCATAAGCAAAACATTCGAGGCTGTTTTACGCAAAGTAAATATAGACTTTTATGATAGTCACATAACACACAAAGAGAAAGCTCAAGTTTTTTTAATTTCTTCTTTCATTTCTATGATGATAAAACATAAACTTAAAATGATGAATAAAGATTTGAAACCCAATTTCAGTTATAAAAAGTGAAATATTTTTAGTATCCTTTTAAGATTTTTTTAAGTATCTTATATTTTAGCTGGTACATGCATTTGAAAAATTTCTGTCTATGTTGTTAAATCAAAAATCCCTATGCTGAGTAGAATGAGCGAAGTGCGTCTGGAGTTTAAACTCCTGGTAGGGCCACCCTAGGCGCGAAGGTTATTCCATTATGCTCAGCTTTCGGGGCTTATTAGAAATGTCATTTAATCGCAATATTTTGTTACTTATTATGTTTGCTCAATAAAATAGTGTACTCTATTTTCAGTCTTTGACATTTATTATAGCATCTTTGTACAAAACTAAATAATATTATTTATTTATTTATGAGGGTAACAAAAACTGATAAATATTAACTTTACAAATGAATTTTAGCAATGTAAGCAAGACAGTTGTTTCAAGCAGTAACAGTTTATTTTTTGTTTGTTTATTGTTTTCGCTTCTTATTATTTATTAAACACATTTGAATCATCAACATTGAATTTCTCACTGTCAATAAAATGGTTTTAAATTTTTGCTCTGTTACAATAGATATTTTATAAATAGTAATGCAGATCATTTATTAAATACTCTGACTAAAAAAATTTGAAAAAAGTGAAATTTTTCAAATTATCCCTATATATGATGTTCAATAATAATTATGGTAATAATACATATTAATAAAAATGATACCTTAGGACTTGCAAATGTCAGGTTATTGCTCAGAAAAAACTAGCTTGATATAAGTTACATTAGAATTTCATTGTGTTGAAATCTTCAAAGCTGTTTTTCTCAGTTTGCTTTTTTCCAAAATTGTGTCTGCTACAAAATGCAAAAAGTCGATCTCTTTTTATTCTAATTACTTGAAATTTTTTCTGTTCACTCACAAATGCATGCTTGATAGAATTGAATGGATTTGTAAAAAATCTGATTTGAAAATGTTCTTAAAAATGTACAAAATGAAAAATTCTGATATTTTCAAATTTTTTTTCACAGAAACTAATGTATATATCAAAACTCCGATCCCTATTTCTGTTAAGTACATTGAGAGGTCCCTTTCAAAAAAATTGGGGGGAAAAATTTAAAATTGTAAGAGAAGAAGCATTTAAAAAAAAGACTTACATTTTTTTAAAAAAATTAATCTTTTTAAATTTGTAACTTTTGAAAATGAAATATATTTCAGAAATTCAAGTTCCTGCACAGTTTACATCTATATAGTACAAAGGTAAAGTTAGATGAAAATTGTAGATAAAAATTTGGGGTGCCAAGTCCCCTAAGAATGGTTGTGAAATTATGAAAAGTTAATTTATTCTTTGAATATATTCTAAAAAAGATAGTATAATATTAACTTGATCAACAAAAAATAATTTTCAAGTGAGTTTTAAAAATCATATGATTGGAAAGAATTTTTTTGATAAGGAATAATTGTTTATTTGAAAAATAATAATAAGCTATATATACACATGTTTTAAATTATTGGTATTCTATAATGAAGCCAATTATTCTGTTTTTCTTGAAACAAAATAAATATTATTTATTTATTTAAAAAACTTTACACTTCTTAAATTAGTTATCGTTATTTAATTTCTTTATAATTATTAAATTATTTATATATGAATACGTAATGTTTTAAATTATTGTTACTCTGCCAAAAAAAAATTCAAATTAGTGAGAAAAACGTTATTTCAAATTTACTAATAATTTATCAAAATAAATCGGCTATTCTTTAATTTAGTCGTCGTTCAAAAGTGAGTTAAAAATACAATGAAAAAATACGCGTTGTTTCAATACAATAGGAACTGAAATAACTAAATATTGTTTACATCGTTGTCATGGCAAAGGAGAAAGCTCGCGTCACTACGTCATGGTGACGTCACTTCTCTGTGGGTGACGTAGGCCGGTTAATTCCTGTAGACTACCACAGGTGACGTGCTGTCAAAATGAGTTGCCATTAGCGTCTACGGGAGTGAGACCTCTGATTCTTTTTCTGTCTTCCTACCGATTTAGGTGAGTAGCGAGTCTAGAGATGAGATTCCTGTGTTTTCTCGGGTAGAGAGACCCTTAGCTAACCTTTAACTTTGTGGCTGTGTTTCAGTTCGCCTCTGGCCCTCAAAACTAAGCTTCCCCTTCTTAGAAACTTTATAGCCGTTTCCCAGCTTACACGACTTGTAGGGGTGAATTTCGAACCTGGTGTTTGCAAATCGTTTGGCCAAAAGAATTAGTGAAAAGTTCCTAAGAAAGCGAGAGTGTAAATTTAAATTTCTTGATAAATATATTGCCGAAAAAATTTTATTTTCTCAACAGCAGGAAAGCGGCTTGGTTGTCCTAATTCAGAAACCAAAATTCTGTTTTTAATTTACACAAAATTATCATACACTCTATTTGAGAAAATTGTATGAAATTTTCATGAATATAATACAGTGATCTCTCACTTATTCGCGGGCTCCGGGGACAGCGAAAAAACCCCGCACAAGTTAAAAACCACAAAAGGAAGCTTAAAAGTGAAACATCAATTCAGTGTACATATATTGTCAATAAATACTATGTATACACTACTGAAAAATGTAAATAAGATTAGTTTCAAAATCTAAATACGTGTATAACTTCTGTTAAATGTTTTTTAAGAACACAAAGAAAATTTAAATTCTTACATACCCAAATTTCGTCCTATTACTATCTCGCAAAATAATTTACAATCGAGGATTGTTTTTGTTTTCTTCAATTTTCAAAAAGAGTCTTTTCAAGTTCATCAAGATGCAAACAAGTTCCTTCACTTCCGTAAATGAACTGGAAATAGTCACGCAGAGTTTCTAATACTTCTAACGCTATCGTGCGAGTTGGGGGAACTTTTGGGGCATCTTCTTCATCATCATTGTCCTTCTTTTCATCTTCTTCTCCACCATTTATTTCCGCTGCAATGTCTTCAATTTCCCGCAATTGAGCTGTGATTAAGTTTTCATCTGCATCAGCGAATTCGTTGAAAGTACATGTGGTGTGTCCACCAGATACATTATGCCAGTTTTCTTCGTTTATGTCATTTTCATAATTTTCACTTTCATTTTCTGGCTCCTCATATTAATTTTCTGCTGGAAACGAAAATCCTGCTTTCTTAAAGCAGCTTTTAATACACTTCTCAGTGAGGTTTCTCCACAATGAGCACAACATATGAATTGCATCAAGGACGGTAACCTGCTTCAATTCGTCTTTAGTTGCACGTTTTGTTCCTGACGCAGCCAGAAGTCGACAGATTGAAGTGTTTCTGTAAGCACTTTCACACAACGAATGACACTCACATCTAAAGGTTCTTCTTGTTCGTGCAATTAGCAGGAAAAAACACAACTTTCGTGTTGTTGAAAGTTGGAAGATCTTATGGGTGAGCAAGACACTGATCCGTGAATAAGATAACTTTGCTTTTTTCTTTTT
Organism: Araneus ventricosus; assembly: GCA_013235015.1. Classification (NCBI taxonomy): domain Eukaryota; kingdom Metazoa; phylum Arthropoda; class Arachnida; order Araneae; family Araneidae; genus Araneus; species Araneus ventricosus. The sequence goes on along the minus strand of BGPR01004210.1, from coordinate 106,584 downwards.
CCATTTTCTTGTCGAATTTATTAAGGAAATCCAAAAAAATGTGCAATGCCATCCGCGCCGATTTGTTGCTAGTGTAATCGCAAGAAAGTGTCTTCACGTTCTTAAAGCAGAGAGGTTTTTAATCTGCCAATGACCATTGGCTTGAATTTTTGCGAACCATCGGCATTGCAACTCAGCAAGACAGTTAGCCTTTCCCATCAAGGCATGGTTCTCCCCTGAATGTTAAGGTTCTGTCGGGCATCAACTGATATAAAAGACCAGTTTCGTCACAAATATAGATGTTTTTCGATTCGTATCCGTCTACTAAAGTAGCAAAGTCTTCTTTCCATTATTCTACATTTCTTTCATTGCCACTCACACTTTCCCAGAAAGGACACGAGCTAGCAAGCCATGCCTATTTTTGAATTATTCAACCCATCCATGTGATGCAGAAATGTTTTCTATTTCAAAACTCTTTGATAACTGTACGGCCTCCTCCCTTAGAAGCTCAACGTTAACAGTAATTTTTGAGGCACGAGCTTCTTTAAACCACAGCAGAAAAACTTTCTCAAATTCTTCGAACTATCCGCCTTGAATTCTGCTTCTTTTCTTCGACTGAATTCCACATTCTCGATGAGCTACTATTAACGCCTCCCGATTTTTAAAAATCCCTCTCAATGTCGATTCTGCGACATTAAAATGCTCCGCTGAAGCTTTTTTCGGGGTACAAAGATTTTCTTCGAATTTTTTAAAACATCCATTTTAAATGAAGGCGACAATTTCGTTCTTTTCGCCATTTAAAAACGTAAGCATCTAACCAAAACTCTAAAGATGGTTCTTGCGTTAGCTCTCGATTGCACGTGGTATAAACATCAATACCACTTGGTACCGTGCTAACCTCTCTAATTGGCTGCTGTATAAATGCGACTTTTACTGACATCAACAACAAGAACCCCCATGTGCACCCCTGTGTAAAAGGTAGAAGAATGTGTTCCTGGAATCTGAACAATAGGGGAAGGTTGAGGTGATATTGAGGTATAGGGGAAGGTTGAGGTTATTTTCAAGGTAGGCAAGTGGAAAATGGACTAGTCCAGAGTTTAAATTCAATCTTCTGCTGTAATTTAACAAGTTATTATTACTAGATTTATTAGAAAAAGGAGCGATATCATTGTTTTGTGATGAAACAGATATCAAATATCCGGATTCAACCAAACGTTTAAGAAAACTATTGATACCGTTTCCATCTTCATTTTAGCTGAATGTGGATTTAGTGCCATAAAATAAATGATCTGCTACTAAAAATGAAATCGGTTGGATATCACACAACGGGTAAACTTGAGACTGAAGCTAACTAAAGTGGAACCTAACATAAAATCTGCTTGAAGGAAGTCTTAAGATACGGGATCTCATTAAATTTAAATAATTATTAATAATTAAAATAATATAGAAAAATCTTTCATTAAAATTAATAAAAGTATTTCGTAATTGAATTTCAGTTATCCATTATACGTATTGGAAACTTTATTTACTGTGTTTCTCGTCAATTTCCTAGTGATTTCTTCTTATAACCTATTACATATTTAACTTTCTTCAGTGAACAATTCAATATTTGGACATTAAAAATTATGTGTATGTTACATTAAGAATTTTAGAAACGCTTATGTGGGTCATGGTACAGGTTTTGAAACATTACATTAAATCAACTTAATCCTAATGAGTAATCAATATATAAATCAGAAGGCATACCTATGCAAAAATGTCCTGAAATCAGTTTCAAATATAAGTTAAAGAATAAAATTCAAAACAATATTAATGAATGAAATAAAGAAATGAATTTCAACAAATAAAGCGGATGGATCATAATTATATTTTTAAAAACCTGATGTTGCATTACGTCTAATAAAATTAAAATTAAATAAGTCGGCTCAGTTAATTCATGGAAAAGCTTTAATATAATTTCCTTTTACGTAGAATGGAAGTTTTGTGTAGATACATTTTTTTCCATTTTGGATATCCTCGTAGCTGAATCTTTTTTAAATGCATGTTCATTTTCATTGCTTTCTGTATTACTAGCAGCACTCGCCGCACTCCAAGTGGGTTCGCGGCCAGCACCCCCTTTACTCAGCACTGTCCCTGCCACCTCGCCGCTTCGAGTCTCTCAGCTACTACTTTTTAAAGTTTAAATACTGCATAAAGTGGAACAGACCATGAAACCATAGTAGACTTCATATTCTTTGTAGACAAACGGTTCCTCTAAACTTGTAAAATCTTTCAACAAACCTCATTTGGTTGTAATATTGTGTATAACGTTTGCACTAATTTCGGCATGAATGTCTTCAGATCTATAAATACAGAATGGTATCGACCTAAATAAACAATTTCCATCACCTACCATAGGTATTTGACAATATTTGTAACGCGCCATTTTCTTGGAACTATTGGGATCTACATATTTAAAATAATATGGTAAAATCTTGTAGAAATCCCCCAGCCCCAACCACCACACCGATTTCGACAATTTTTGCTTCATATGGAATCTTATGACGTTTAAATATCTCACCAAGGTTCGACTGCCCTCCACCACACACAATTTTTGAAAGAAATGGAAAATACATTTTTCCACCCTACATTATCTGTATGTTTTTTCGTTTCCGTTTGAAAATTGGAGTTGGTGGGGCAGGTCACCCTTCATGACATATCTAGACGTCATAAGCTTTCATATGAAGTAAAAATTATCGAAATCCGTAGAGTGGTTGGGGCTGGCGAACTGTCTGAATGTTTTTCCATATGTCTAGATCTTGAAGAAATCCCCCAGCCGGAACCACTAGACCGATTGAGACAATGTTTCATTCATATGCTTTATTTCAGCAGCTTATTACGTCTAGTTATGTCAGCAAGGGTCTCCGTACCCTCCCCCAATTTTCGAACGAAATCGAAAAAGCTTTCCTCCGTCATACATGCTCTATATGTTTTTTCGATTTCGTTCGAAAATGGGGGGTGGCAGGGGGTATGCAACCCTCTGCTGCAAATCTAGAAGTCATAAGCTTTCATATGAAATAGAAATTGTCGAATTCTAGGTTTTTCCCTATAGACAATGTACAGTGGGAAAGTGTCTTTTTATTTTGTTCGAAAATGGAGGATGGTATGGCATATTTACGGATCCTACTATGGGAATAATAGAGGTCGCTTTTCGTTGGCTCTCAGCGTCACGTGACTTAACTTGCTTCTGAATGATGTCATAGGAGTGCGCTTAGTTTGGATTTTGATTTTGTCTTAGCTTCGAGAGGTTGAATCGCGAGTAATCGCAGAATCAAACGAAGTATTCGATGATGTTCCCGTCGTGAAAATGGTCTTTAGGCGCGATCGACATTCAGACAAGCGAAGGTACAATGCACCGGCAGCCAACAAGATAGCAATGGGTTTTTGTCAACAGCGATGGAGAGCCTCCATTCGAAAGGGACTTTCGCGTGTATCCATTGAATCCCGAAATTCCACAGCAGCCATTTATTAACATCAACATCCTCAGCCCAAATTTAGATACGATGGCTTATCCCATTTTGTTTCCTTATGGCGAAACTGGTTGGCAACCCAACTGGCGTTGTGAGTCTTACCAAGGAGCACAAGGAAATCAAAGCAGAGTAAACGTAACAATGCTTCAGTACAAATCAGCGTTAACAGCTGTGAGAGACGACTTCAATCCGCTTATTAGTGCGGGGAAACTTATGCAGCAATGGAGTATCTATTCGTACCTAAAGGTAGAAGAAAATAACCTGAATTTCATCAGAACGCATCAACAACAGTTACAAACTGAGCTCTACCAAGGACTTGCGGACCATTTCGAGAACGCGGCTCAAAACGCAGTCGTCAAAGCCGGAATTCAAGTAATCCTGCCCTCATCATTTGAAGGATCACCGCGAAACATGAGAGAACGGTGTGCTGATGCAATTTCCATCTTCGGCAAATACGGTGCACCGGACCTATTCATAACGGTTACGGCTAATTCATATGGTCAGAAATGTGTGCGACCATCCAAACACACAACTGAACATCCTGATTTGTTGGTGCGAGTTTTCAATTTAAAGTTTCAATCACTCATGGACGATCTGACAGTTCATGGCGTATTGGGAAAATCAATAGCCCATGTGTATACAGTAGAATTTCAAAAAAGCGGATTGCCACATGCGCACATTTTAATTGTTCTACGGGCGGATGACAAGTTTTCAACATCTGAGCATATAGATCAATTTGTGCGTGCTGAGATTCCATCATCGATTGAAAATCCGAGATTGTACGAAATTCTAACAAACTGATTAATGCATGGCCCCTGTGGCATTGAAAATTATGGAGCACCTTGCATGGAAGCGGGCCAATGCAAGAAACTGTTTCCCAGAGAATTCCGAACTGAAACTACAATGAACGTGAGAGGCTACCCTTTGTATCGCAGAAGCCCAGGTGACACAGCTTTTGTGCGAGGAAGAGAAATGGATAACAATTCGTTGTTCCTTACTATCATTACCTGATGCTGAAATATATCGCACACATCAATGTCGAAGTTTGCACCTCTCTGTGTGCGGTGGAATATATTTATAAATATATTTACAAAGGATTTGACTGCGCCAACATGGTTTTGGCTACATTACAGGTCCAGTATAATGAGACTGCAAACTACATTGACGCAAGGTACGTCTGTGAATCTGAAGCAATGTGACGATTGCTTGGGCTACACATGCATGACCGATAGCATGCAGTGATGAGACTGCCTGTTCATCTCCCAAATTAGAAACGCGTCACGTTTAAGGACGGCCACGAAGAGGAGGCCTTGGAGGCTGCAAGATTAAGACAAACGGTGCTTGAGTCATAGTTCCAGTTAAATCAAAGCGATCTTGATGCTCAAACAATACTGTACTCTGACATTCCATACATTTACGTGTACGATCGTAATAACTGGAAAAGGCGAAAGAGAGGAGGTAACAAAATAGTCGCGAGAATGTACGTGGTAAATTTCAAAGACGCTGAACGATTCTACGTACGCATGATGTTGCTACATGCTCCTGGTGCTGCAAGCTTTAAGTTTCTTCGAACGGTTGACAACGTCATTTATGACACTTCAAGCAAGCAGCGTTGCACCGTCACTTGCTGAATTCAGATTAAGAGTGGGATCATTGCTTACACGACGCTTCCACCTATCAAATCCCAAAGCAACTAAGTCAGACCGTCGCCTTTATTCTGTGCTTCTGAAACCCGACCAATATGCTCGAGCTATAGAACAAATACTCGATCTATATGTCTCTCGATTATTTGCGCAAGAACATCGAAGCAACTTCCATGCCTTCAATCAAGTGCCATGTGCTTCAATCGGTCTTCCCGTTCCAACTGGAAATGCCATTGAAGTGCAACCTTAAAATCAAGATGAAGAAAGAGAGGAAGCCGAACAAAGAATATCATCCCTGAACAGCTGGCTGCCTTCGAGACGTTTACCAGAGCTATTGGGAACAAAATATAGAAATTTTTTGGATGGCCCTGGAGGTTCTGGCAAAACTTTTCTCTATTCAACATTATTATCTTTCAATCGGGGTAAAGGAGACATTGAACTTCCATTCACAACAACTGGCATAGCAGCAACAATGCTGAAAAGTGGAAGAACTGTTCATAGTGGATTTAAGTTACCAGTTCCTCTTCTCGACACATCAGTTTTGTCAATGACACCAACATCTTCGGAAGAAGATAAACCGCGTCAAGCAGTGCTTATCATTATTGATGACATTGCGATGCTCACAAAAGACGGTCTTCTTTGTATTGATTCTCTTTTGCGAGATTTGATGAATAACGATAAGCCTTTCTGAGGCAAAGTTATAATAATCGGAGGCGACTTCAGATAGACATTTCCAGTTATTCCAAGTGGTGCACCAGCAGATGTCATCAAAAGTTGCATAAATCAAGCCCGCTTTGGAGCACTCACTTGTCACTCACAACGAATATTCGCTACGCTGGACAAACAGAGCACAACATGTGGCTATTGAACATCGTATCAAGCAATCTTCCTGAAATTTCAGGATTGCCTTGCGATTCCATCGAAATACCTCAGCAAATGGTATTAGAAGAAAACCTGATTGAAGCCATTTACAGCGAAAACTTGAACGACACGGAAGTCGAACAACTAGCAAAGCGTGTCATTCTAGCTCCAACAAACAAGAAGTCACTGGAAATGAATCGGGCAATCATCGCAAAACTACAGGATGAGCCTCATACCTTTTACAGCTCCGATTCAATAATATCCGAAGATCAGAACGACCTGCAAAACTATCCACCTGGATTTCTGCATGATTTAACTCCATCAGGCATGCCACCCCACGCATTGATGCTTAATAAAGGAGTAATTGTCATGTTGTTCAGAAATTTAAATCCCAAACAAGGACTTTTGTAACGGCACTCGCTTATTAATTACTGGTCTCCATGAAAATTTCATAAGTTCGAAAATTGTATCTGAATGTAATCGTGGCGGCGTTGCTTTCTTACCAAGAATTTAATTAGCTCCCAGTGATGTGAATCTACCATTCGTCATCAAGCCCCGCCAGTTCCCATTAATTCCAGCTTACGCGATGACTATCAACAAATCTGAAGGGCAAACTTTCGATCAGGTTGGAATTTACTTCGAAGAGCCTGTCTCTTCACATGGACAGCTCTATGTTGCACTTTAAAGGTCTTGGAACCCCAATCACGTTAAAATTTACACAAAGACATCTAAAGTACAAGGAAAATTGGTAAACATCGAAAAATACTTCACACGGAATGTTGTTTACCAAGAGGTTTTTGAATAAAGAAATATGTAAATAAAAAAATTCCTGTCATAAAAAAAATATTTATTTTATTTGTTTTCAATCAATGTTAAACATTTCTCTCGCATATATATATCTATATAAACACGTCTAATTTGGCGGGAAATCTCTGGAATGAAGAGGCAATTTTTACCCGTCATACCATGACGGGTGATTTTCTAGTAACAATAATAATGGTTATATGCGTACTTATTTTGTATGAAATAAGAATAAGGTTTACAACAAAAACATTATTATTATATAATAGCAATAAAATATTAATATAAAATAGCAATTGAAAACAGTGGTGTTTTGGAATTAGAAATGGACTTTTATATATTTTGAGTTAAATCTTACATATCTGTACTTTATGAACGCGAAACACTCTTAAACAGATTGAATTTTTTAAAAACCTCAATATTAGTTTTACTTAATGGAATCATCCATTGCCATCTCATTTCATTTGTCACATTAACTAATTTGAACATTCATAAAATTATATACACAATCATAAAATAGAAATTACTCGGAATCACTTAATATTACGACTCTACCTCCTATGGAAAAGATATGTGCTCGTTTCCTCAAGTACACGGACATTTTGACATTGCTCTCATCCTCGGGGATAGTTAGCCCTCTGATGTCAAAGTCGTCTGCATCCACCCAATCTGCAAATTCCATATTTTCGGTGAAAGCGATTACAGCCATGAGTTCTTGTTGTCTGCGCGCAGCTTTTCGAAGTAGTCAAACTCTTACAAGTTCCGGTTGACACTTTCCATTGATTTTATGCACACTAATTATGTATTTCTTCAGCATGACACTGGATGCAAAATACAAACTTCACTGCTTGCCAGCATGAAAAGGAAGCACACTTTGCACTGAATTACAGTAGAGGTCATATGGCTACACTTTGCAACTACTCCCTGCTGATCGGGGAAGAAGTTCATCTGCTTTCAAAATTTGTGCAGCAAAGAGTGATGAAAATTTATAATTTTCTGAGTCAGCTCGATTTATTGGTTCTTTAAGACGTTTTTATGTTGTCCTGCTCTATACAAAAGATAAGATCAACCTGTTTATGCCACTGCCAGTTCCAACACTCATCCAGATGGGGCAACGTATCTTCTGTTGGACATTTCAAGGGTGTGACAGGGGGAGGTTTTCTTCAAATGGTGAAAAGTTTCTGCTGCTACCATACTCTCAGAACCTACCCTGAAGGCTTTCTTTAAGAAGAAAGGAATATAAGTGAAAAAAATAACATGAAAGTTGTTCTAGCCCTGATTAAAAAATACCCTCAAATTCTGGTAATTCTAAAATAACTTCAAAATTTAATCTGCTTATTTTAAATGTTTTTATTTTAACCAAAACGTGTGATTTCACACTTCTTGTTACCCCCTCGCTCCCGCTTGTCACAATTTAACGACCCCCTCCCCCTCCAAGCGTGACATCATTTGTGGACGGCCCCTAATAAAATTTAATTTGTTTTGTCTATCAAAAAATTACAAGATGTCCTTTTGGTTTTCACAAATTTCATCCAAATCTTTTTATTTGAGCAAATATTTCTGTGTTATGAAGTATTTTTGTATCAATTAAAAAATGAATCTAGGTGAAACAATCTGTGATTAACCATATATATATTTAAAATTTATTATTTAGTACATATGTAATTTTAAATATAGTATCTCTGTATGTAATAAATGTTAAAGTACACCCAATTGAACTTCTAGTTTTATCAATTCATTTGAATAGTCTATTAGATTCACAGTTTATTAAAATGTTTAATTATTACTTTTATCTTCCTGATTTAGCTTTCCAATGAGAAAGCAGAACTTTTTGCCCTCTGTATGAAATAATTGCCCTGGTTTAGAATCAGTTGAAATCCAATCTCAACCTTCAAATGAGTAATCTTAAAGAAAGAGAACCAGGTTAAATCTACATTAAAAGTCTTAAATTGCTACTAGGAATGTCTATCTACTTCATCTTCAAAACGTATTAATGCTACACTTCTGTTATATATTAGCTTCCAATAATTTTTATGCACTTTTATTACATTTTTTTGGTTATTCATGTAATCTGTTATGGTGATTTTTTTTTTACTTTTAACAAAATGTCTCAATGGGTGATCATATTAACCAAGATACTGTAAATGGAATTATTTACGGCATTATTGTATTGCAAACTTATAATTGTAGAGTGGTTTTACAAATCAGCATTGTTAAGGTGTTCAACATTGTTGCAATGAAATGAGGAAAAATATCATAAATAAAAGAAATATTTTATTCATTGGAACAATAATACACTATAATATGATAAATGCGTAATAAAAACATGCATTAGAACACTTTTCGTGGAATAACAGAATTTAGAAGAGAAGTACTGTTCTCCCGAAAGGAGCGCGGTTGGTCACCTTAGTATTGTATATGATGTTTGTCTGTGATCTGTTTTCTCACATCAGTTTAAAAATTTATTATTTAAAAGCAGTTAAATAAATTTAATGCATAAAAAATTGTAAAAACTTAGAATTCTTGCAGGATTTCTTAAAAGTAGCTATTATAGCATATATGCAAACAACAAAGTAAATTGCCTTATTTATCTTTCAGAGTTGTTGCGAATTCTAAAGGAAAAAGAGGAAAGCACAATCATGCACAAAATACTACTGCACTGTTGGAAAACAGAGACATTTCTGACGATATAAAATTAAAGTTTATAAAATTATTCAGGCATTGCTACAGTGTAGAATCTGCCCTCCAGTGTCACCAAACAGATTTGATGCTAGAGTATGGAGACAATTACAATTGTATTGTTGTTGATGGAAAATATTTGCCTTCATATTCAGTAGTCAATCATTAATTTAAGAAAGAATTTCAAAAGGAATATGGACAATATTCTGAAGGTGAAATGCTTAAAAGACTGAAAGAGCAACTCGGTGAGTATACAGAAAATACTGGTGAAATCACAGAATTTAAATACACAAGTGACAAGAATCATTACTTTGTAGTAATTTGTGCACCCATAATTCTAAGAGCACATGCAAAATTACCACAAAATAATGAGCTTTTTATGGTTGATGCCTCTGGGGGGCATTGATAAGGAATGGCACAGAATCTACTAATTTGTTACTCCCTGTGCAGCAGGAGGAATTAATTTAGCAATTTATGGTAACTGACACTGAAAAAGAATGTGTGTCCCCCCCTCTCTGAACTAAGGACAATCAGCAACCCCGTGGAGGGGCTAACCCCAAGGATCCGTTCTATTCAGCTTGGAACCTATTCAAACTACAGTGCCAGGGAAATTCTGGAGTATTTCTCTGGCCCTGGTTTTACTGCTTTCGGAAGATCCCACCTTTGGTGTGACTGAATTACATTTCATGTCTTCAAGATGCCCTCATTCTGCATATTGCCCGTGTCCATAACACCAGATGACAAAAATAAACGCCGAAATGCCAGATCGTTGGGCCAAAAAAATGAAGGCTTTATTACTTATTTTTCATGTTGTGACTTTCTAAATTATGAACATCATTGAAGTTGCATGAAAGTTGATATTCTTTAGATGTCTGTGGCTTCAATTTATTTGCTGTTTATTAATAGTTGTGTTTTAGATATTGGCTGTACTTTATATTACTAGTTGTCTTTTTTATATTCTTGACTTCAATTCATTTTCAGTCTACACGTCAGTATATTAGTCCTAATTTTCCTAATTTTAAGGTTCAACAACAATGACATTTTTATATATATACATTTTTTTACAAATCTCTGTTGGCACTATAAAACTTTTCATATTGTTTCTTGGTTTATTATTCGGTAAAATGTAGAAAAGTTAGAGCCGATCACAAATATAAACAGCGCTTAAGTGGACTGATCCGGTTTGTATGCACATAAACACTTATTATATAGATAGTCACATAATAATCTATATTCCAAAATAGCCAGCAATAATCAATACATATGAAGGATTATAAATAACCTTCTTAACCCTGAATAATGTTTTAATTAACATAATATGCTACGAGCCTTTTGTACTTAAACTCGTTACATATGCTTTTTAAGGGAACGAGTTAATAATTCTCAAACTAAAGGTTACATTTTGAAAAATAATGCACTAAATATTGGAAGAAATAGCTTATTCATAAACTTTTTTTCAGTAGGCAAGAGATTATCTTCTATTATAATAAACAGAAATTTAATTCACCTGAAGTTTGAAACTTTGATACTATTGTCCAGGTACTAGAGCATCCAGTCGCGAATTTTTCAAAATTAAATTTGGGGCCTTTCAAATATTACGTAAGCACCCAAAGGGGGAGGGGATATGCGATTTGCTCATTTTTGCTGAAAAGAGGGGAAGGGGAGGATGAGTGATGCTTACGGAAGACATTAAAATCATTTTATTTACGAAAATCTCTTGTAACTTGCACAAATAATTTAATTTAAAAAAATTAAATTTGAAAAAAAGATAAATTTGGCAAAAGAAAATTGATTTTTGTAAGCTTAAACTTGAAATTGTAAGGAAATTAAACTTACATTTTTTTTTCATTTTAAGCCGAGTTAGAGTTTTTACTTTCTCGTGTGCGAAGTATACAAAGAGAAAATTGTAATCTTCAAAAAATACGAACTCGAGATTTTTACGAATCTCCATGTTTTAGACCTCCCTGAGTCCGAAAAACACAATTTTGGAATTATGTCTGTATATGTGTCTGTGAACATGATAACTCGAAAACTATTACAGCTACGGGGATGAAATTTGGTATGTGGTCTGTAAACATAATTTTTAGGTTTCTATCAAATTTTGGACAAAATCCGTCCGCTGTCATGTGAACACTATAACTCAAAATCTTCAGATTCGTCAAAATCTCGTGTTGAAATTTAAGATCGTCGATTATAATATTTTCTCTTTGTATACTTCGTTTACTAGAATGTAAAAACGATCAAACTTTTTTTTCTATCAATTTTACGAAAATGCGCTAGCTACGAAGTAAAATATTATTGAATTTTTTTTTCTACAGACAATTTTTTGCAAACTTCGCGAAATTAAAGAATAAGGAGAAAAATTTAACACCTAGTCGAAATTAATCAGGTGCCTTTTAACAATTTATAAATGTCTTGGACGTTATCGGTGTGATATTCAAAAACATTTTTGGGCCTTTTCATACCAAATATAAAGGAAATTTAACTAACATAAAGCTGACAATTTACTGTTTTTCTTAAAAAATAAAATTATAGATCTAATTCAAATATATCATACAGCTTGGAAAATAAATAAGAGTCTCATTATTATCCATTAAAATTCAGATTGAAAATAAAAACGTGTATATAAATCAGAATTTTATTTAAAAAAATTATACTTTACAAATTACAGCACACACACAAGATATTGTGATAAAACACATTGTCTAGCCTGTGACGGTGGAGTTTGGAAATAATTCAATGCCTGAGACTACTATTATTATTAGAAGAACTGTCTTCAAACTCGTTAATAACGTGTCGGGATGCATCATAGGTTTGTAACACATATTAGTGGATTCTTGTCTCATAGCATTTATTAAAATTCAGCTCGCAATCAGCATAAGAATTACCAAAAGCAATGCAATTCAGGCATTTAGATTTGATCACTTAATGAAGAATGCATATCAGAAAAATTATAACGCTCAAGGAACTAGTGCATAAATACAGTATCATTGAAGTAAGCATTGATATTTTCTTAGAAATGGTTTTGTGTTCTTACATTTTAAAAAAAGAAATAAACATTTTCACTGACTATTGAAATAAACTTAAACTGCAGATGTTATCAGACTCTTAATAAGATAACTAAAAGTCTGTTAAGATCACTCAAACATTAAATTTAGTTGATATTATGCTTTACGTTTTCATGTAAACCAAAATTTTCTCTAACAAAAATATAATATTTTAAAACATAAAAAATAAAATTTTCATGCCTTTTCTTTAACATTTGTTTCAATGTTTGTTCAATGTGAGCAAAATATAAATTGAATAATAATTATTTGAAAAATAATTGTTATTTTTCGGAATTTATTTCATTTTGATGAATTTAAAAGAAATTCTAAGTAGTGTAATATAGAATACTAATCTAGAAAACAAAACTGTTATAGTTATAAAAAATCGCACCTAAACCTTAAAGTTATTTTTTTTCAATTCAATGTTATATAACGAAATAAACAACCCCCTCTTTTCTTATCACCCCCGGCTTCTCAAATTTTTCTATGCTTGAAGGGGTATTGAAAGAGATTGGACCACAAAATCTATTTTACTTAACAATTCGATTAAAACATTGATGCATTGAAATAAAATCTTATATAACATAAGTGTATTACAGGGAAAACACTTGAAACATAATACAATTTCAATCCAGGCTGACAAATATTAAACCGAACTTATAGACAGAGCTGTTGGAATTCAAACGAATTTGAAATCCACAGGAATGGAAGGTCATAAAAGTGAACTTTGGTTCTTCGAGGCGCTGATAAATCACCCGTGTGTGTGTGGAGAACGTTTGGGAGGAGAAAGTGCGTGGGAGTCAGTCTGGGACTTTGAACCTTCTCAAACATGTGTCTGAAAACAAACTTTGGAGCCTTCTTGAATGATCTGCCTAATCTATCGACTTGAATGGATGGCGGGAAAAACCGCTCTTTGGGCAAAATGGAATACTTTCACTTCTCGTGAATACCCAGCTCAATCTATCACTGTGCGAAATTTGGTCGCGTAAGTCCAATGGTGTTGGAGTTCATAAAGAGCAAAAAAAAGAAACAAATATTTTCCTCTTTGATATATAGAGAAACGTCTAAAGAATTGTAAATTAAATAAAAAATCTAATTCCAATTTTAAAATAAATTTTACGGCGTTAGCTCCCTCTTGTGCTAGTCCATCACTGTGCCAAATTTGGTCGCCGTAAGTCCAACAGTGTTGGCGTTCATAAAGAAAAAAAAACCGAAGACACACACAAACATACTTTCTATAGTATATATATATATATATACTATAGATATAATTTGATCATACTGTAGAAGGTCTTTAAAGAAATCACCATTTTTTCCAATTTACAAATAATGAAAATATGTGTACAAAAGAGTTGTGAACAGCACCATCTAAAATGGTTTATATTTTACATAATTCGACAAAATATATGAAAATCTGCATCAACTATAAGATTTGTTATCTCTACTAAAAATAAAGGAATGCGTGTCTGTGTGTGTTGACGCTCTACAGGGTAGACCGCTGAACCTAGAGCCCCGAAATTTGTCACAAATATACTTTTGAAGGTGAAAATGTGCGCCTCATAGCACTGTTTTTGAAATTTTAATTAATTAAAAATTAAGCGAAATATTGAAGTTTTTTCTTAATAGCTTACGAAAATATAACAACATAAAAATTGTTTTTACACTATCTGAAAGAGCAAAACATTTCATTTTCAATGATATGCATTAAATTGCTTTTCTTTTTTCTCTAATTTTATTGAAATTTTAAATATATTTTTATTCTTAAATTATGACAATAATTTTTGTTGTTGCAATAAAATTCAAACCGTTTTCATTATTAAAACAAACATTTATTTGCCTATTTCTCTTAATACCTTAGATAGATTTCTTTCCTTTTTCTATTTCTCCAGTTTTTCTTGAAATCTGTAAACAATGTCCTCTAAGATGGTAAATATATATGGAAATGTGTCATGCCAGTAACTTTCCACGTAACTGTTCCGGCTCTTAGCCGAAGAATGTGAAGTGAAGAGCGGAATAAACATTTGGGCGGGAGACGAGGTGGTAGACGCCATTAATGAAGTTGGTTTCTGCATAGAGTGTGCACGCTTTTGTAGGTGTTCTTGATGTGAACTCCGAGTGAGTAATTATGAGTAATCTTGAACATAAATTGTAATATTTACATATATATATATATATATATATATATATATATGTACAATTACAATTCACGTAATAATCTTATATGTATATCTTATATGCATATAGCTATAGATCGTATATAGTAGATCTAATAAACTAGTGTAAAAAAGGGGATTTATTGAAGAATGGAGTACACAGTTATTACAAAATGTATCCTTTAAGCTGAATAAATATGGTTGTTTTGCTTTTAATTCTTTTTACCAGTACATGTGTCTCGCCAATATAATATCAAAATAAAAAGTGTATTTTGCAACGAAGAATAAGAAAGTGAAGTTGGCGCCGACATCTTACGATTAGGTGCTACATGAAACGGAAAGTTTCTTGACACCATTAAGGACGTTCATGTGCACAACAAACAGTTTATGTGCAAAGCTTCTAAAAGAATGTATATCTCAACTTGATTACTTTACTCAGGGAACCATTAATATCAAATTTTGCATAAGGGAAAATTATATTTCCGGCGAAGAAGCTGGTCGCCGAAGGAGGCTAGTACTTATAATATAAACATGCATTATATTTTTCATGCATCATCATTTGCTTTATTATTTGTATTCTTTTAAAAAGTAGGAAGTAGGAGCTACTTTGTATATTTAGTGTTTAAATTATGTTTCGGTTTTTCGTTGAGGGTAACTCTTGTACCATCTCCAGAATTCAGTTTTCTGCCTTTGATTGCATTTGGATTAGCAGTCTTCAGATCGTATGCCAGTCCGATCATTGCCATCACATCGATGAACACTTTGGTCAAGTTAAAGGTGTGGCCAAGTTCACTGGTGGCGTAGTCCCAGGGGAAGACGTGATGGTAATTGTGCCAGCCTTCGCCAGTCGTTATCAGAGTCACAACAGGATTTTCTCTGGCTTCTATGCACCTGTCAAAAGGTTGCTCACTATATTTGTGTGCAGCGCTGTTTACAAGCCTTGTGCTGTTAAGGCTTACGCAATATCTTGCCATGGCAGCGATGAAAAACGAATTCCACAAAGTCTCGCCCCAACACCAAACGGGTATCATGGTTGGCAGATAGAAGCAGAAGAAGAGGACCAAAGGAATATAAAACCTGTAGAAATAAATTTCATCTATTGAAGCA
Source organism: Araneus ventricosus (assembly GCA_013235015.1). NCBI lineage: Eukaryota > Metazoa > Arthropoda > Arachnida > Araneae > Araneidae > Araneus > Araneus ventricosus. The sequence goes on along the minus strand of BGPR01004210.1, from coordinate 90,805 downwards.
AACATTCGAATCATATATAAAATGCAAAAAGGTATACTTATAAAATAGTTTTAGTGAATTTTATAGAATTAAATCTAATTAGTTAATGCTCAACTCTATTTAAAGCCTATATTGCAGTAAATTTCTTATAAATTTAAAACACCAGGATTAAGATAACTTTGAAATGAATTTAAATCCAAAATATATTTTAAGGAAAATCGTCGAAAACCTATAAAAAACATTTTAACTAAACTTTTTATAGACATATATTAAAAGATTTTTAAAAGTATGGCAAAATATCAAAAAATAAATATTATTATGGAATTCATCCATTACCTCGCAAATAAATCCAAGGAAAATATCGAGAAAATAACAAAAAATCAAATGGTGACACTTTAATCGTTTGGAGTTTTGGAATACATATTAACTTGTTTGTCAGAGCAAATAAGAAACAATGCTTGGCTAAGTTACGGTAGTGAAATGTGAATGCCATATAAATAGGACGCTGAGCGTTAAAGGAATTGTATGGTGAAGCAAAAATATTCTACGAAGTCTAGGTTAATTTTGCTTGTTTGTTGAGTCGGGTAATAAAATTTCGAGCACAATTCTGTATGAGTTCTCCTCAAAGACCAAGTTTATTCCTCCGTTTTAATCCTTTAAGAATGGATACTGAATTTATCTCTCTCAATTTATTTTTTACTTTGACTATAAGAAATCTTTTCATCTTCTTTTCTGATTAAAAATAAAATTCGTCAACGCTTCAGTCAATATCTGTAATGTTTTCTTTATATCTTTTAGGCATTGTGTGCATAAAAATACAAAATAACTAAATACAGAAAAGCTTAATATTCACAAATAAACGCTTATGCGAGTTAAACGCATGTTGTGCTGGTTTCAGAAAAACACTGGTGATGTAAAAAAAAATGCGTACTAAAGAACTTTTGTTCTAGTAATTATGAAACGCAACTTCGTTTATTAAGAAAGATAATACTGGATACCCAGAAGATATGTATTTCATTCAAGCAAAAGAAATGTGATGCCACTGGTCACAGGAACTTAGTTTATCTTGGACACTATAATCGCAACAAAGGTTTTAATGTCTCTTGATTCTCTTTGAATCCAAGAGATCACAACGATTGAATCCGACCAGAAGTGAATGCCTGCTTTCTCTATTTTCAAGCCTGTTTTATTTTTTTTCGTGAGTTCAGTTACAAGAACTGCGCCGCACAACTCAAATCTTGGAATTAAGATTTGCTTTAGGTGTGCAACGCGGGATTACCTTGTCATTAAGCTCCCCTTATTTTCTCCAAGGGTTGTGGTTGACTTGGTGTATATTGCTGCACCATAAGATTTCTCTGTTAAGTCGAAGAAGCCATGTAACGCAAATACACTTGCATTTGGTATCATTATGCGTCTCTCAATTCGCATGCCATTCACAACTGGTAAGGATTCGATAAATGTTTGCCATTCTTTGGCTTCTTTAGAGGGATGTTTTTTATCTTATTTTAACTTTTGTAGCCACAATCGTTGAATAAAGATCTGGTATCAAGTCACTATTGGTCCCAGAAGACCCAAAGGATCAAAGATTCCGGCAATTGTAGACAGTATTTTTTGCTTTGTGAAATGGTCAGTAATCTTTAGTTTTACACTAAATAGGAGACAGATACTTCTTGAATACCAAATTATTCCCAAGGCGTTGGTCTCATCGGATTCTGAAAAATCATGATCTTCTTGAAGACTTGAAGTGAGCTCTGGAATGGTTCCACACCACTTATGCAGTTTCATCTTCGCAGTTTTGAAAAGTGCAATTAATTGGTGTTGCAATTCTATTACATCTTCTTTGGTTTCTGCTCCTGAAAGTGTATCATCCACATAGCAAACATTCCTTAGAACGGGTGCTGCTAAAGGAAAATTATCCTCTTCATCGATAGATAACTTATTAAAGTTCGAGTTTCCAGATAGGGCACATTCACCGTTTCGTAGGTAACTGCTGCCAACTGAAACGTCTTCACATGCTCCTCTAAACTATTTTTCCAATGCATTCTGATCATGTTCCTTTGATTTGGATGCATGCTTGTCATTTTTACATTTTTTCTATGTCAGTTATGAAGGCGAAATAATGTTTGCGAAATCTCACTATTATCGGAAAAAGTTCCTCTTTGACCATTCCTCCATTGTCTTGATTGGAATTCAAGGATTTTCCATTTGTTGTAGGATTGGAAGCATTAGAAACAATTCTTAACTTAGTTGTTGCTTTCTCGGTACGGAACACACCACGATGTGACATGTAATATGCTACCTGAGACTCTTGATCCGTCACCTCATTCATGTGACTCAAATCTTCATATTCCTTTAAAAATGAGGTATATGAGGTCAAATAAACTGGATTTCTTTTTAATCTTTTCCACAAGGAATTACGTCTCTTAAGAGCATTTCTTTATATTCTCCAAGAGAGGAAGGATCTTCCTTTAAAGACATTTTTATGATATATCTCCCAGATTTATCTCTACTGCGATTTTTCTGAAAATGTCCTTCACAAATAACAGCTTCACTAATTTTATTTAACTCGGTTTCAACTGCCCCAATTTGCCAGAACTTCCTTATTGAATAAACAAAGTTATTAGTGGAGAATACGAAGCGAAATCTATTTTCTTTTTCACATGTAACGCAACGTGATGCCACAAAATCACCACTGTGTTTTGAAAAATTAGACACGAATTTTCCACCCGAAATTGGCCTGGTATCAATAATTCATAGAACACTTGAGCTCCTAATAGCATTTATGTACGTTAAGAAACATTGAAATTCCCATCAGCTAAATTTATGCTACAAATATTATGTGCATTTATTACAATTTTTGTTGAAGGAATTAAATCTTTCGTGATCTTTGGAACAACAAAAAAGTCTAACTTCCTTGTATAGCTCTTATCCTTATTGCTGATAGACGAAGAAAATCTCTCATGAATCGTAAATAATGAATCGTTTAGTCCCGAAACCACAATTTAATTAATTTAATTAATTTTACACAATTTAGTTAATTTTTCTTTTTTTCAATCTCAGTCAATCGGCTAACTCTTTGATTATAAAACATGACGTCCTCCCAGAATACAACAATGCTTTGATAGGTAAACATTTCCAGTCTCATCGGCAATGAAACATATGGCTGTACTTAATAAAACATGTCTCTTTTTGTTTATGCTAGATGCGTGAACAAATTATTTTCTTGACTCGGCATAAAACCTTGCGCATGGGGTGGGAGGTTAGTTACTACACCAGATGCCTCGGATGTTTTGAATACAGTTCATCCCGATGGAAAGTGAAGAGTGATGTGGTGTCTCTTTCCACATTCCGAACAAAAATATTTAAATTTACAAGTTTTAACATTATGAGTAGAAGATAAAATGCAGTTTAAACAAAGTTTGTTTCTTTACGATTTCGATTCTATTATTTACAGTAAGCGATTTATAACTCGTACACTTTTAAAGGGAATGATTTTTCGAGACAAATAAAACATTTAAAGTATTTTACATCCGTTAAATTACTTTAGGCATGCATTTCTCTGGAGGTGTTTCTAATGATAAGCGTTTGAAAGGGTTTTAAAACTTTTCCCTCGTGAATTGTAGTATAGATCTATTTCTTTAGATAACTCGTTTGGACGAAACCATCTGTCTTGAGAGCGAACAGATACGTGTGATTCTACGTCCTTTTCAAGTGTACTAAAAACTTTATCGGATACAATGAGCTCGTTTAGGGAATTAAAATCTAATACTTTTCTATGTTTCAAATAATACTGCCGGTGTGTTATTAAGCGAGATGTAAACTGTTCATAAGTTTCATTATGCTGCCACGTAGCTTTTCTAAAATTTTGCAATTACGATTGAGGGGAGCAAGGATTACTTTTTGCAATTGACGGACGTGACCGTGTTCAGTTTGAAACTACACGATCAGCTTATCAAGTTTTACCCGTTACTGCAAGGCACGCCGAAAACTTGGAGTAATGAGGTTCTGAGAGACAATTTCGTGCGAACCGCCATGGAATCCAGCAAGATTGCACCGTTCCAGCCCCGCAAAGTCCATTTCGAAAAGCTGCAGGAAAGATTCTCGAGACCCGTGCAACGAGGACTGCGCAACACCGACGTGAGGGTTGGATTTTGCTGGAACGACCACACGTTCCTGGTAAAGGCCTACTTTACGTTCGGACAGCGGACGGTGCCGCAGGGACACCAGCATCTCTTCCAAACGACGGACGCTCCAGTGCTGTTTTATAAACTCGACAACGTGGGATCGCCCAACTCGAGCTTTCGCGTCCAAGACCAATGGTTTCACAGGCTGGACCAGTACGTGTACGATCAATACGTATGGCAGCCTCATTCCACCTATGCCGTGCCGGAATATACGACGTACGCCATTCTGACGGTGCAGAAATCACTCTTTTCTGTGCACGTTTTGCCGATGGAGGTGTTGGGAGCTGATTGGAAACGACCCGATGCGGATCGACACTTGCTGGGGGCAGCACCACCACCTCAAGTGGAAAAGAAGAAAAGGAAGCGGAGAGAAGACGAGGAGGCAAGCAAAAGACCGAGAATTGATATCGTGCAACAGGCCACCAATCAAAACATTTCGGTGCCCGAGCAGCAACAAATGCTCTTTGACGGGCAACAACAGTTTATAGTGGAAGACTTGATTCCGACGTTTCTGCAATCCCCGGCTCCATTGTATACTCCGGGGACGTCACTGGAGACGATGGTGACGGTGGAGACTTTACAATTTCAAATTGCCGAGTTGCAGAAACAATTGGCAGCCCTGCAAGAACACCCTGAAACATGTATGTAAATGATGGACGATTATTGTGTATATATATATTTTTTCCAACTCTATTTGTATATATTTACTGCCTCTTTTTGTATATATTACGTAAATAAACAAGTTTGATGATATCTCTTTTTTGTTTCTTTTGAGTGAATGCTTAGTGTAAATCATAATTTTTGAATTTAATGCTGAGAAATGTTTAGAAATTATAATTTTTTTTACTTGAAATAATGCTGAGAAATTATAAATTTTTATATTAAATATTTAGAAATTATAATTTTTTTATTTGAAAGAATGCTGAGAAATGGTTAGAAATCATAATTTTTTTACTTGAAATAACGCTCAAAATAGTTAGAAATGATAAATGTTAACTTGAAATAATGCTCTAAACGGTTAGAAATCATAAATTTTAAGCAGTTTTTTTTGATAAACCTTGTACCTTTATTTCAATCATACTTTAAACTTTGGTATCCAAATATATATAAATTCGGCTCATTTTATACAAGTCGGCTCGAGTCGTTTGAAATGAATCGGAGGATGGCATAATCATTTTTTGATCCTTTGAAATATATCCGGGGATGGTATAATCGTCGCAAGAGTCATTTGAAACTTTACAAGTCGGTTCTTTACATCAGCTGTTTGAAATGAATCTTTGGACAAGAGTTTTTCAGAGACTACCCCGATGGCACAATTGTCCATGAATCTTTGGACGGCCACCCCGATGGCACAATCGTCTTTGAAATGAATCGTGCGAGTCTGAGGACAAGAATTGACCCTCGAACCACGTCTTGAAAGCTATTTGAAACCACGTTTTACGAGTCTGAGAGCGAGAATATCGGAAAACGCCCCCAAAGCCTCGAACCATGTCTTGAAAGTTATTTAAAACCACATTTTACGAGTCTGAGGACAAGAGTTGCCCCCAAACCACGTTTTACGAGTCTGAGAACGAGAGTTTGAGAAAACGCCCCCAAAGCCTC